>WBNM01040223.1:0-14083 GCA_013399055.1 Ramphastos sulfuratus
GACTCAGTTGGGTGTCTGGGCTGACCCAATTGTCTCTGTGTTTGACTCACTAACTCCAGAATCTGAGCAACATTCATGGATAGCTTTGAGATTGCTTTCCTTAATTCTCCTCTTTTGATCCCTAAAAGCTTTAAATCACATACTATGAAACCTACAGAAACTAATAAGCCTGGAGCCCCCAGAGAGCTACTTGATGTAGATAAATACTCTTTAAAAAAAAAAATACCAAACAAAACACACCCCAACCTATTTAAATATTTATGTCCAGAAAGCATAATTAAGCACTTTCCTTTCTCCAACAGCTAGGTTCACAGTAAGTTTACAGCCCATGAACACACAGCCTCAAAAGACCCCCAAAGCTAAACCTCCTGACTTGATGATTGTTTGAGTACAAGCTTTAATTCACCCACCCATGCCTCTGTAATTCTTTTATGATGTTAGTGATCTAACTGGCTGTCAGCCTCTGCCTGGAATGAGAATACCTGCTCACCAGAAGCAGCTCTTGATCTCCACTAATTATAAAGGCAGCCTGGAGTGAACATCTCAGATGCAGATGTTTACACTCAGCTAGGTGACTCACATGCCACAATGCTACCTCTTCAGCAACAGAGATAATAGGCAAATCCTCCTCATAATTCAAGTAAAATAGTTCTGAATAATAAAACACTCAGTTTCCATCATCCTATGGACATACTCTCATCTCTTGGCCAACTTGTGTGGGGTAGTCTGCCCCTGTTACTGTGGCATTTCTTTCCAACTCTGTCCTTTTCAAACTGCAATTCTTAACTACAGTGGACTCTTGCTCCTGTTTTTCTTCGTTTTGATTTTTACTTGGCCACTGGAAAGTTTCTATTCCAGTTTCTATTCCAGTGGAAACTGGAATAGAAAACAGAAAATAGAAAATGGAAAATGGAAAACAGAATGCTAGGGGTTGGAAGGGACCTCCAGGAATCAGTGAGTCAATGCCCCCCCCACCCCGCCAGAGCAGGATCACCTAGGGCAGGTCACACAGGAACATGTTCAGGCTGGTTCTGAAGGTCTCCAGAGAAGGAGACTCCCCAACCTCTCTGGGCAGCCTGCTTCAGGCTCCAGCATCCTCACACCAAATAACTTTTTCCCGATATTGAGATGGAATTTCCTGTGAATGAGTTAACATCCATTGCCCCTCATTCTGTCACTGGGTATCACTCAAAAGAGCTTTCCTCCATCCCTCCTGACAGACTCCACTTATTTGTAGGCAATGATAAAGTCTCCTTCCCAGCCTTCTCAGGTGGAGTATAGAATGGAAGACAATGAAATCATAGAATCATAGAATAGTAAGGTTGGAAGGGACCTCAAGGATCACCCAGTTCCAACCCCCTGCCATAGGCAGGGACACCTCCCACTAGCACAGGTCACTCAAGGCCTCCCCCAACCTGGCCTTGAACACCTCCAGGGAGGGAGCAGCCACAACCTCCCTGGGCAACCTGTGCCAGTGTCTCACCACCCTCACTGCAAACAACTTCCTCCTAACATCCAGTTTCAATCTCCCCTCTGCCAGTTCAAACCCATTGCCCCTTGTCCTGGCATTGCAAGACCTTGTCAATAGTCCCTCCCCAGCCTTCCTGTAGCCCCCTTCAGATCCTGGAAGGCTACTCTAAGGTCTCCTGGAAGCCTTCTCTTCTCCAGGCTGCAGAGCCCCAACTCTCTCAGCCTGTCCTCACAGCAGAGCTGCTGCAGCCCTCTCAGCATCTTGGTGGCCTCCTCTGCACTGGCTCCAACACTTCCATGTCCTTCCTGTGCTGGGGGCTCCAGAACTGCACACAGGACTGCAGGTGAGGTCTGAGGAGAGCAGAGCAAAGGGGCACAATCCCCTCCCTTGCCCTGCTGCCCACACTGCTCTTGCTGCAGCCCAGCACACAGTTGCTGTCTGGGCTGCACTCACACTGCAGCCTCATCTGGAGCTTTTCAGCACCCCAGACCCCCAGGGCCTTTTCCTCAGGGCTGCTCTCAGCCATTCCCCACCCATGTGCTGCTCTTTAAAATTCTGAGTCTTGAAGGAGGATGCCTTCTTTGAAACTCATGGTGACTCCATAACTTCTGCCTTGAGCATGGCTCAGCATTCTCTCCCACAGCAGAGAAATAACAGCAGCGCTTGATTCTGTTTCCATCTTTACAAGGGCACACTGCTGTGTTTGCTTTGGAACACTCAGATGGGACTGATAAAAATCCAAAGGCATTGAACAGAATGAGGGCTTTGAGGTGCAACTGTCCCAGAAACAGCAAGTCCAGGGTGCTAAGTCAATCCCCCAACCACTCCACTCAGCCCAAGTGTCACTTGAGCGTTTTCACTGGCGACTCAAACGAGCTGAGATCAAAGTTTTAAAGTATTGCAATTTAAATCAACACCAAGAGCCCTCTACAATGCTGAGCACTGCTGTTGTGACTTCTTTTGCCTAAAGAAGATGGAATCCAAAGCAATTAATTTTGAGTCAATGGTGTCACACCAGCCTACAACTGCAGTAAGAGAGGGCAAGGTGATGAGCATCTATCTGCCAGCTGACACGCTTTGGGAACAGATGGTGAATTTCACAGCTCTCCCTCTCTTCTCATATAGAAAAAGAAGGTAAGAACCAACCCACAAAGTTTTAATTCAACTTGTAAGAGAAATCAGCCTGGCAAACACAGAGAATGTGGGGATTTTACTTAGCTGTCTTAATCATACTGGAAAATACAGGTATGGTCTTACAATATGAAAGCATCTCTCACCCGAACTGGAAAAACATGGACTGGATGTGTGGAGCACTGCTGGATAAGGAATTGGCAGGGTGGTGGCATGCAGAGAGTGGTGATCAAGGGCACATGTACACTTGGAGACCAGTGCCAAGTGGCTCCCTCAGGGATCAGTGCTGGCACCAGTGCTGTTTGACATCTTTGTCAGTGACATGGACAGAGGAATTGAGTGCACCCTCAGCAAGTGTGCAGATGGCACCAAGCTGTGTGGCACAGTCGACTTGCTAGAGGGCAGGGATCCATCCAGAGGGACCTGGACAGGCTGCAGAGCTGTGCCCAGGCCAACCTCATGACATTCAACAAGGCCAAGTGTAAGGTCCTGCACCTGGGTAGGCACAATCCCAAGCACAACTGCAGGCTGGGTGGGGAATGGCTGAGAGCAGCCCTGAGGAACAGGCCCTGGGGGTCTGGGGAGATGAAAAGCTCAAGATGAGGCTGCAGTGTGAGTGCAGCCCAGACAGCAACTGTGTGCTGGGCTGCAGCAAGAGCAGTGTGGGCAGCAGGGCAAGGGAGGGGATTCTGCCCCTTTGCTCTGCTCTCCTCAGACCCCACCTGCAGTCCTGTGTGCAGTTCTGGAGCCCCCAGCACAGGAAGGACATGGAAGTGTTGGAGCCAGTGCAGAGGAGTCCACCAAGATGCTGAGAGGCCTGCAACAGCTCTGCTGTAAGGAAAGGCTATAAAGGTTGGGGTTTTTCAGCCTGGAGAAGAGAAGGCTTCCAGGAGACCTTAGAGTAGCCTTCCAGGATCTGAACGGGGCTAGAGGAGAGTTGGACTATTGACAAGGTCTTGCAATGCCAGGACAAGGAGCAATGGGTTTGAACTGGCAGAGGGGAGCTTTAGACTGGGTGTTAGGAGGAAGTTGTTTGCAGTGAGGGTGGTGAGACACTGGCACAGGTTGCCCAGGGAGGTTGTGGCTGCTCCCTCCCTGGAGGGGTTCAAGGCCAGGCTGGCCGAGGCCTTGAGTGACCTGTGCTAGTGGGAGGTGTCCCTGCCTAAGCCAGGGCATTGGAACTAGATTATCTTTGAGGTCCTTTCCAACCTTACCATTCTATGATTCTATGATTCTACCCCTTGCCAATATGGCTGACCCATAAATCTCTAATTTCAATGCTGACCTCTTTAAATCTATAGGTATAAATATACTAGCAACTGGGCTTGCTTTGAGTCACTAGCACACACTGTGCTTGCAAATGTAACACAACCCAATTTTTCAGAATGCCTTATTGTAAAGGATCTTCCAGGTTGCAAAACACTCATGGATGTCTGACTCATTGGAATTAGCATCTAGGGGAAGAAGTTGCTCAAGTATTTCCTTACAAAGTTCATATATTGCACACTAAATAAATCAGCTGAAATCTAAGCCCTTAATTAAATCAGCTGAAATCTAGGCCTTGTTATATTTAAGTTTCATTTCTGGTTCTGTAAATAATATACACATAAAGCAAACGTTGCCATTGACTGAGCCAATTTAAGACAAAGCTGCAAAACAGAGGAACCTGTGCAGTTTAGCATTCTTTTGGTTTGGGTTTGGTTGGGTATTTTTTTTAATCATAGCTGCCAGTAAGATAATTTAACAGGAGAATTAGTCCAGTAAATGTAAAACTAAGCCTTTGGTTCAGCCAGTGTTCAGTTGCTCAGGCAAACTCACAACCTGGGCTTGGGTGGACATAAATTTGTCACTAGATTTGGCAGAGGCCAATTCCAGGTTGGATGATCTCTGGAGGTCCCTTCCAACCCTTAGCATTCTGTGACTCTCTGTGATTTTTGAGTATCTTTCCCTCTGCAAACTCACCCTTACACATAAATCAGCCAGCTGCTCGTTTGCTCATTTTACAAGATAAATTTAGAGAGCAAATGTCTCTGGATTTAAAGTAATCCACTGACATCTCTGCTCCACAACATCCCCTCAGAGCTGATCACTGTCTCTAATCAGCCATAAATACTGAAGGACACTACTTCTGATTTCCTGTCCCCAATCTTGATGTTACTTTTTAAAAGGAGCTTCCCTCTCTGCGTCTCCAAAATGCTTTCATGCCATGGAAATGAGATTAGGGGCACTGTGCAGTTTGTGTTTTACCCATTCCCTGCAAAAATTAAAGTCTCCTGCATGATGCAAGAATAATGTGCAAAGGCAATTTTGTAAACTCACCAGCAAAGGATGGGCCTTAGGATCTAAGGGAAATTTTACCTCAAAGCTTCTGGAAAGAACAAATCTCAGATCATCTTAGAATCATAGAGACATAGAATCATAGATCATAGAGTCATAGAATCGTAGAATTATAGAGTCATAGAGTCATGGAATTATAGAATCATAGAGTCATAGAATCACAGAATCAATAGAGTCATAGAATCATAGAATCATAGAATCATAGTCATAGAGACAGAATCATAGAATCATAGAATTATAGAGTCATAGAATCATAGAGTCATAGAATCATCGAGTCATACTCATAGAGATAGAATCATAGAATTATAGAGTCATAGAATCATNAGTAGCAGCAGCACCTACAAAGTTTCCCAGTGGAGCATTAGGGATTGACTAACCTGTGTTTCCTTTTCTACTGAAGAGATCAGAGCTTGCTAGGGAAACTAAATTTGCCAGACAAGCTCTTGGCTTTGCAGAGGAAGATTTGGAGACTTTGCTGCTTTGTTCACTAAAGGAATAAGCTGCAGCATTAACACTCCTTGCTCACATTATTCAAGGCTAAGAAAGCTACCCCCTGTCAGAGAGCCCATTTTTATATGCTTTGTCTTTATTTTTCACTCTGCCAAGAAGGGAAGGAGTCATCAGTGAAAGTTTGGGTAGCTTTGTAAACAAGACTTTCATCCTCCCAGAATTTCATTTCATTCAGATCCCTTCTGCACTGGTAGGAAGGGGATCACTGAGTCATCAGGGAGGAATATCTATCCATCACTGCTGACCAATCCCCAATCCATGACACTGATCAGAAGATGGAGAGGTCTGCATCCTACACCCCATTCCTCAAAGCCACCTAGTCATCTGAAAATAGAAGCACTTCATCAATCAGGCTATGGACCACCTCTGCTGAAAAGGCTGTGATTGCACTCCCTGGCTGTGATTTATAGGGCATGCATTGCTGCTTTTTAGTGCCTTTCTCTGAGATATGACAAGACCCCACGTGGAGCTGGTAAAGAGCTTTAAATGAACAAGAACAGCAAGATTTGCAGTGTCCCTAGGGGCCAAAATCTTCATAGAATCCTTCTTCTGCCCTTTAGTATGAGAGCTCTGACATCTTGACAGCTTTAATAGATACCCAAGAGGCAGAACAAGAAAGGAAGATCTTCATAGTCCATCTTGTCTTTTTTAAAATGCTGAGGGATATTAAAACAGTGAAGCAATAATACTGGGGGCTAAGGGAAACAGGTAACATGACAGTGCTTTAAAATAAAAGAGTAATCTTTAGGTAGTGAAGGAAGAAGGGGAAAAAAGGAACCAAAAAAAAAAAAAGCCACAAAAAAGAGAGGGGGAAAGGAACAAAAAAAAAGAAACAAAGGAACAAAAAAAGAGAAAAAAGGCACAAAAAAGGGGAAAAGTGAACAAAAAAAGGGGGGAAAAGGAACAAAAAAAGGGAAAAAAGAAAAAAAGGGGGAAAGGGAACAAAAAAGGAGCAAAAACGAAGCAAAAAAGGAAAAAATGGAACAAAAAGGGGAAAAAAGGAACAAAAATGGGGGGGAAAGGAACAAAAGGAACAAAAATAGGAGGTAAAAGAACAAAAAAAGGAAAAAAAGGAACAAAAAAGGGGAACAAAAAAGGGGAACCAAAAAGGGGGGAAAAGGAACAAAAGGAACAGAAAAGGGAAAAAAAGGGGAAAAAGAACAAAAAAGGGGGGAAAGGAACAAAAAAAGGAAAAAAAGGAACAGAAAAAGAAAAAAAGGAATAGAAAAGGGAACAAAAGGAACAAAAATGGGAAAAAAAGGAAAAAAAAGAAAAAAGGAACAGAAAAAGAAAAAAACAAAAAAAGGAAAAAAGGAACAAAAAGGGGAGCAAAAGGAACAAAAAAAAAGGAAAAAAGGAGAAAAAAAAAGAACAAAAAAAGGGAACAAGGAACAAAAAAAGGAAAAAAGGAACAAAAGGAATAAAAGGAACAAAAAAAAGAAAAAAAAGGAACAAATAAAGGAAAAAAAAAGAACAAAAAAAGGAAAAAAGAAAAAAAAACAACAAAACCAGCACAAAATGCAGTTAGCAATATCACTGCCCATCTCAAGTTCTTATCACAGAAGAAAATAAAATAAAATAAAATAATGCTTTGATTTATAAGCCCAATGTTTAAATCTCAGTTACATCCCCTGGGATTTGATTTCCTGCTTCATTTTTACATCTTCTCCAATTTCCTTCTGGATTTTATTTCGCCTATAAAATAGGGCTTCTAACTGGTCTGTTGTCAATACGTAGCTTCATAAACATTCTGGAGAAAGCAAATAAAAACAGTCACAGGGAATACAGAAAATACAAATCCTGCTCTGTATAAACAGGCACTGGGCGCAGTTAACGCCTTAATAACAACATCTCTCTTTAATCACAAAGGGCCTCAGAAAAGTGATGGCCCAGCACTACTGTGATTACACTTATGGAAGTTCAGCCATTGAGATCAAGGGGGCCAGAGCCTGGCTTTTCACAAGATCAACAGTGGAGGATCAGTTTAAACCACCACCAAATGGACCAGCTCTGCAAAGGAATGTGATCAATGCNCGCCCTCAATCTATGATGGTGCCTCTGATCTATGATGGTGCCCCTGATCTATGATGGTGCTTTCGATCTTTGATGGTGCTTTCGATCTATGATGGTGCCCTCGATCTATGATAGTGCCCTCGATCTATGATGGTGCCCTCGATCTATGATGGTGCTGTTGATCTTTGATGGTGCTGTTGATCTTTGATGGTGCCCTCGATCTTTGATGGTACCCTTGATCTATGATGGTGCNCCTCGAGCTATGATGGTGCCCTCGATCTTTGATGGTGCCCTCGATCTATCATCAAATAGAGCTTTGGTCCTTAACTTCCAGCCTGCTGAGTCTAGTCTGGGGGATTTTACAAAGTGTGGGGGGGCAGGGAATTCCCAAACCATCACAGCCCCCCAAAAACCAACCAACAACAAAGAAAAACTGATAAAAAATGCCCCATTCTTATGCCTTTTCCCTCCACCCCCATCTCTAGAGAGAGTTAAAGAGATAGATGAGACAGGAGGTTACTCACCGTCGAGGAGTCACCGCTTCCGGTCTCAAGCGTAGCTCCCTCAGCACAGGTGGGTGGGTGGGTAGAAAGTTGACTAGCCCTGCCCCCATCTATGACATCACACTCTACCTCATAAAAGGTAGTGAAAGTGCTCTGAACTCCAGTCTGATTTCCGAGAGATACAGAAAAGAGATAGTGAGAGAGAGAGCAAGAGAAATATTGTGCCGTAGCGTAGCGGTGTGGAGAGAGGAAAACGTGTGCTGAAGGAGCTCTGCTTGGCCAAGGAGACAGGGACTCTTCCACGACGAGTAACCCCGCTGGCTGCTGCCTCCCCTCACTTGCTCTCATAGCACAGGCTCAGCATGCAAGCCCTGCAGGGTTTGCTGACTGAGGAAAGGGACACCGTTGGGTGCTGCCTGATGACGGCCAGAGAGAGGCCAGAAAGCTCTCTCCCCATTAAAAGCTGGCTGACATCATGGGGCAGGGGGGAGAATTTGGTTACTAGACCTCCGAGTGGCTTTGTGGTGTGTATGGTTTTGAACAGTCAAACTGCACAAAAACATAACCACCGATGCAAGGAGCTGAATTTTGCAGTGACAGCAACTGGAGCGACACTGGTGCCCACCGGCGCTGAATAAACATTACACAACCCAGCCCCTGGGGCTGACCCTTGAGTCGAGTAAACCAGAGGGCAAGGCCACCTACACCACTGTATGAAGGAGGAGGTCAGGCAAGACTGATGCTTTTCACACACTGAAAATAAGAACTGACAAACTGTGCTGAAAGAACAAGTGAGGGAAGTATAAAAATTCTGGGCACACATCGATTTACAGAGCACACTTGAAAGTTACAGAAAACATCAACCAAAATTGCAAGGAGGTGATGCATTTTTAAGACAATGAGAACTGGAACTGGAGGGCTTCATTCCAATTGATTGTAAATTTTAATTTTTTTTTTTTTTTTATGGTCTAAATTCTGGAGGAGCAGGTTGGAGAGCAAACATATTTGCTTATAGTGTCCACTGGGATATTCTTTCATATCCTAACTAAAATTAAAAACATGGCAAAAAAATACATACTGCTAAACCTAAGTCCATTAAATAAAACTGCTCAGGACTGGGGGACTATTCAGTGGCAGTAAAGAGTGATAGCCTAAGATCCTGCTTTCTGGAAGAAGGAAAACAAATGCTCCTTAAACCTCTTTTAAGAGAATAGATTTTAAGCACACCACAATAATATGGACATTTTCCCTTAGGTTTTTTTGTTGCTGTGAGGATCATGTAAATTGTAATCTAATCCTGATTATTTTTTCAGTCTTAGTACTGATTAATGTGTATTCCCTGCGCTGTCTGTCTACTCTTTGGTTTCCTCTTCTTCTGTTGAATAAAGGAAGCGTGACCCATGTCTAGCACCAATCACTTCACCTAACAACAAAAGTTGAGTGTTCTTCTTCTTGACCTTCAAAACTTTTAGCACAATCTAACCCTGCAGTCCCTGCAGATGCTGCTTTATATCCTGGATATTTGTGGATTTAAAACCTCAGCAGTTGGGTACATGAAGAGCTGTTGTGACTGTTAGAGATGATCTATACCTTCAGGAGCACGATGCAAAACTAGGCTGCATCTGAGTGCTGCAAAGTGATGGTGGTGCTGTGAATTTCAGTTGAGAACAGAGTCAAACATCTGTCTGATTCCTCAGTACATCATCCTGACCTCCAGCTATTTGCATGTTGGAAGACAGAGAGGAGGAAAAAACACCTCTGCTGCTCTGTATTGCATCTGCTCCTGATTAACATGTATGTCTGCTACACTGCCAAAGAGGAAAGAAAAATTGAACTTCTAAAAGCTTTTATGGTAAAATGGAGCAGTTAGAATTCAGTTAATTTGTAACTTAGGGAGCCTGTGACTTGACTATTGCACCACAGTTGTTTTTGCCAAATAAAGTAGGAATGTATTTCAAACTCCAGGGAAGCCTGATTCTGACAAAGAATGTTCTGAGGATATATCCTTGAATATTAGAAATATTCCACTTGTAGTAGCAGTTTTAATATCTCCCACAAAGAAGTAAATTGCCTTTCATTGGAACAGAAAGCTATGGAAGTAGCTCAATTAAATTCCAGAAGACCGAAGATGGTAAAGAATGTTGTCCGGTAACAAGACAAGATGAGAAATATGGGGAAATATGGTGGATTACATCATGATAATGTGATATAAATAGCCCTATAGATTAGGCAGCACATAATACCCCAGGAGGTACCTTGGGCTGAAGTCTGCAATTTTGTTTTGGCTTGCTTAGTATGATATCTGGAGTTGATAAAGAGAAAATTAAGGGAAGAGCAAAAAAAGATAAGACTGATTTGATACATTAGATCACATCTTTGCCTGAACAAAGGCAGAGAAACATTACAGCCAGCTGGAAACATTATGAAGATGTTTATACACTCAAGAAAGGAAGGAAATTTTCCAAGTGCTCCAAGGAACACAACTAAGATTAATTAAATGAATGCATGGAAATGTAAAGAGAGAGTAAGCAAAGGATCCTCTGGAGCATTTTCTTAAGGGATGTAAGTTGTGCCTAGCAGCACGAGAAAATGATGTGAACACAGATCAAGTTATTGATTTAATCACCTGCACTCAGGCATGAGAAATAAGAACAAGTCCATGTTCAGTTTGACATCAAAGATCTCTCAGGAAATAAAAGCCAACAAAACAACAAAGTGCTTTCTGGCTTGCTTAGAAAGATGGACAGATGATGGGCAATGGGCAGCCACCCAGGTACCCAGGCACCCACTAAGGTACCAAGCAGCTGCTGTCTGTAAAGTTTGAGCAGAGCAAGATTGTGGAAAGCTGAGGAGTACCAACCACGTAGAGACTTTGCACACATACTGAAGGGAATTTATTTCTTGTTTTACCTTCTTTACATCTACAGAAGGTAAAGATGAAGATATTTTAAGAGAGTGAAGCACCAACATAATGAAAAAGACTGATTAAAAAATGCCCAGCTGGCACATGTCATAAAGGTTTGCGACCTTAACACAGACACCTCTGCTCAACGTCCTATTCATAGAATCATAGAATGGTAAGGTTGGAAGGAGACCTCAAAGATCATCTAGTTCCAACCCCCTGCCACAGGCAGGGACACCTCCCACTCGTCCAACCTGGCCTTGAACACCTCTAGGGAGGGAGCAGCCACAACCTCCCTGGGCAACCTGTGCCAGTGTCTCACCACCCTCACTGGAAAGAACTTTCTCCTAACATCCAGTCTAAATCTCCCCTCTGCCAGTTTAAACCCATTGCCCCTTGTCCTGTCATTGCAAGCCCTTGTCAATAGTCCCTCCCCAGCCTTCCTGTAGGCCCCCTTCAGATACTGGAAGGTTACTCTAAGGTCTCCTGGAAGCCTTCTCTTCTCCAGGCTGAAAAGCCCCAACTCTCTCAGTCTGTCCTCATAGGAGAGCTGCTGTAGCCCTCTGATCATCTTTGTGGCCCTCCTCTGGACCGGCTCCAACACTTCCATGTCCTTCCTGTACTGGGGGCTCCAGAACTGCACACTATTGCTGCTGTAGATCAGCTTTAAGGGATGAATGGTAAAATCTCTTTTGTTTACTATCAGTTGTAGCTAAAGAATGATGAAATATGTAACCTGACTCAAAAAATTCTCTAATTGTTTTGAGAATGGGAATGCTGAATCTAGTTGGAGGTATAAAACAGGATGAAAAGTGTTCCTGCAACCTTTAAGATTGGCTGTTGATGCTCTGCTCCTCTGTGACAGACTTCTGATGTCCCCCCTGATGAGATTTAGGACAGATCACTTGTATGTTTTGTCTATTATGTATCCAGTCATCTAGCTCACAAGGTGTTTTGATGGTGTATCAGAGTTAGAACTGATGTTAAAAGAAAGGGTTTGAGAATATCTAACAGGAAGAGGTTAGAGTTGATTTTTCTGGTACTGGATAGTTTTTTACCTTGATTCCATATCGATATCTTCGATACATGATACAAAACAAAGCCCTTTTGGTGATGCAGCTGCTTATCAGTTACATAAGATTAATGAGCTGATGCAAGACCAGATATTTTTCCTTTGCTGCTATGAGGTTCATAAATAATAATAGTAATAACAGCATGTTCCAAGTGTAGAGGCAAATATTTCAGAGGTTAAAGATATGAGGCAACTCTTAACCTTCCTCACCTCTTCCCAAAGGCTATTCTGAGCTCCTGCATTTAGGAGAAATGTATTCCTGCTGTGAATTTCATGAAGTACTTGGTTGAAAGTTGTTTTGCAATTGATTCTGCTCAGATTTGGAAAACCTGCTGGTGTTTTCCCTTGAGGATATGTCTTCTGGCCTATGAGTGCTTCTCATGTGTGTGTTACTCATCTGCAACTCGGGGTGTCGAGAACTGTAATAAAAGTCCAAGGATCTGAGGAGTCTGAATTGAAGTTTTCTGCCACAGCACTCTCTGATAGTGCTTTTGGAAGGGAGATTAAGTCTCACCATTATCCAAATCAGGAAGTTAAATAATTGTAAGAGCAGGAAGATAGGTTTCTGTAGAAGAAACAGCCCAAAATCTCCTATTATGTGTTACAGTCTTTATTATGTAAATTCAGTTCTCCATAATTCCATGTGCAAGATACAATCCTCATTTTTCCTGAAAGCCTCATGATGTACTTATTAGCTGTACACTAAGGAGGCCAACTGAGAATGCCCCAGAGAAAAGGAATTCTTAGTTAATACAAAGTGGTAAGGCTTGGTCCCAAACCACATCCTTTAAAGGCAGTAAGACAGGAAAAGAGGTGAACAGGAGCTTGCACCAAGCCCTCATTTTTTTCATAGTTATTTTTCTAGCACTAAGACCATACCTCAGGGTATGTTTAGAATGGTCTCTAGGCCTTGCTAATTATTGCAGGGCTGGTGCAGTTTGTGTATCAGAAAGTCATAATACTCTCATCTTCTTCCCAGCATGGCCTGGAAGGGGAAAACAAGCTGGAGTGAAGCCACAACTGCTGTAGCAGGCAAGCTTTGGATTTGAGTGTGAGGACAATTTTTCAAGCAAATGCAGTCTGTACCGAAGAATATACATCAGTACTGCCTCCAGTTCTCTAGTTTTGGGTTGGTTTTTTTTCTTCTATGAACATATCCATTGCAAAACTCCATCTTTAATCTGTAACACTTTGTTCTCCTGGAATTAAATGGCTTAACACTACTGGGCATGGGAAAGGCTTTTCTCTGCAGAAGACTCCTCTAACAAGAAATTTCAATAAAGGTAATCTTCAGAAATCCATGAGTATTTGTTACCTGCTAAAGCACAAGAGCATGTTCCCTGTAGCCAAAATGTTTCTTGATAAGGATAGAAGGCTGATGTGTCTCACTTTTAACCTTGTAAATAAAGATATACAGGCAACAGGCATGCTTCCTGTCCCCAGGAACACATCCTAACCAAGACAAGTGCACTAGGATTTTGTTTTGCAAATGAAATTGCAGCTAATAGCTATCCATTTGCACAGCAGATATCATTTCAGCTTTCTCTGTGTGTGTTTAGAGGGGCTTTTAAACACAACGAGGTGTTTTCTGAGTCCACAAGACACTCTTGTATCAAAATGTTGTAGCTTCAAAAGAACTGAGACTACTGCAGGAAAAAAAATATATTTTCTTGTGGAACTGTCTTAAGCTGCACTCATTTGCTTTTCCTTTCTGCCCACCACCAATCCAACTTAATCATACAATCATAGAATGGTAAGGTTGGAAGGGACCTCCAAGATCATCTAGTTCCAACCCCCTGCCATAGGCAGGGACACCTCTCACTAGTACAGGTCACTCAAGGCCTCTTCCAACCTGGCCTTGAACACCTCCAGGGAGGTTGCGGAGCACAGAATCACCCAATGTGATTCACCAACACTCATCTCCACAATCTTTGAAGATCATAGCAAATTAATGCTATTACTGCAGAAGCACTAACAACCTTTGCATCTATTGTCAGTTGTGATCAAATCTTCTCCTGGGTGATGAACAAATTAATTGTGGTTCAGCTCCTAAAGCACCCTCAGCTCTTTACTTACAGCTGAGTTTTTTTGCTGCTGCTGCTGCACAGGGTTTCACTGCCTGCTTGTTGCAGTGCCAACCTTTC
>WBNM01040223.1:14331-34192 GCA_013399055.1 Ramphastos sulfuratus
ATTGTGCCTACCCAGGTGCAGGACCTTACACTTGGTCTTGTTGAATTTCACGAGGTTGGCCTGGGCACACCTCTCATGGGCCCAATTTGACTTGAAATGAGTTCATTACAAACGTTAGACCTGCTCAGCTGCTTTGTCTACCTGGGGCTTGACTCCCTTGAGGATGCCTATGGAGTCCAGGTCTGCACCATCTTCACTGGGAAGCATCAGGTAAGCTTCATCAAATGAACTCAACCTTTAGTATAGCTTTATAGTTGGGAGAGGTACAGAAATGGCCTTAGAGCCACTACAGACACATCTATGGCTTCTTTTTTTTTCTCTCCCCTCTATTCATCTTTGAGCTGTTTCAGAGGGTAATTAGGAATTCTTCACTGATTTCACTTTCAGAAAGCCCTAAGACAGTGTTTCCATAAAACACATCATATATAATCAATCTATGACCATAAGGGATTTTATCAGCACTCATTTTGATTAACCTGCATAACTCATTGATGCCTTTATCCTTTAGGAGCAGCAAATTGACTCAGTGTCAGGATGATAAATTTTTTATGTCACCTCATCATCAGGTAGTCCCTTTCCTGGACAGTGTATTGAGGGATACAACCCATAGCAGCAGGACCTGGGGACTCCTCTATTAGTCACAAATAGAAGAGATCAAACAATTTGTTCCAGATAAAGGCTTATCAAAACCTGTCCTTTTGTAACTACCTTGTGGTTCACACAGCCATCTCTTTTGGAACACAGCACACTTACTGTGGCCTTGTTTCACCTTCCTGTATCAATATGCCTGCATAAATTCAAACACACATGCACAGGTTACTTAATCTCCACCCCAAAAGGCCCAGCTGAAACATTTTCCTGTATTTTCTATCTCTTTCCTTTCTCCCAAAGCAGATGACATGAGATAGTTGAACATAAATCAAGGTCTCTGACTTTCCCACCCAGCCCAAATCTTCCTGTCTGAGAAGCCAAAACAGAGAGCCTCAATTTCTATTTTCTTTTGTTGTTCTACTGGTAGAGACTATTGTGGAGCCCAACCAGCTTTATAGAATCATAGAATGGGAAGGTTGGAAGGGACCTCAAGGACCCCCTGCCATAGGAAGGGACACCTCCCACTAGTACAGGTCACTCAAGGCCTCGTCCAACCTGGCCTTGAACACCTCCAGGGAGGGAGCAGCCACAACCTCCCTGGACCTTTATGGTCCTGACTCTGTCTCAGTTTTTTCCCAGCATTGCAATTCTTTGATATCATTCTTGTCTTGCTCGTGGTTTGTCTTTTCCCTTCCTCTCGTCCTTTCATATCTCCTATTCCATGTTCTTTGGTTTACTTCCTTACTCATAGAATCATCAAGGTTAGAAAAGACCTCTAAGATCAAGTCCAGCTGTCAACCCCAGACGACCATGCCCACTAAACCATGTCCAGCAGTGCCATGGTTTTTGAACACCTCCAGGGATGGTGACTCCCTGGGCAGCCTGTGCCAGTGTCTCACCACCCTCACTGTCAAGAATTCCTTCCTAATCTCCACTCTAAATCTGCCCTGCTCAAGCTTCAAACTATTCCCTCTTGACCTATCACTACAAACCTTTTTAAATGTCCCTCCCTAACTTTCTTGTAGCCCACTTCACTTACTGGAAGGCTGCTCTAAGGTTTCCCTGGAGCTTTCTCTTCTCTAGGCTGAACAACCCCAACTCTCTCAGCCTGTCCCCATAGAGGGAGTGCTCCAAGCACTTCATTCCTCACACATACACCAACTTGCTTTTACAGCAGAAGGTAGTTTAGAGTGAGTCAGCCTTAAATGAAAGAAAAGTAGGACCTTCAAACTATTTTCTTTTCCTAGATCTAAGACCCATAGGGCAGAGCTGATAGAGAACCTGTTAGCCAGGTCACCCAAAACAGTTGCTGCCTGCACACCATTACTCTGTGACAAATAAGAGGGCTCATTCTTTTCCCATGAGAACTAGGCTATTTCCAGTTACCTCATTCTTATCATCTATCAAGATGTTTTCCAGCATTTCCTTTACCTGTTAATATTGTTAAGGATTTAACCCCCCCAAGTCCAAATGTTACAGGAAGTTTCATAATGTTCTACCCAAAGTTACTGGGCTGACTCCAGCCCTTTTACCTTCCTTTGAAGACCTCACTTATAAATTCACTTGTAGACAAAGCCATAACCTAAACTAAACTGTCTTGTATCTTCAAAATGTACTGAGAATCCTTCTCTTAGGATGGTGGCTGAGCCTATTATGCAAAGACAAATGGGCCTTTGAAAATAATTGGAAATTGGAAGCAGCTAAAGTGTATGTTTGGAGTGTGCTTTGGCTGTTGATTCAGTCACTTTGGACTACAATCAAAGGTATCTGGCTGATGCTCTGTGTGGTGCTGCATATCTCTCTGACTGAGAAGTTTGGGACTCTGGGCAAATGTTCTGATAATGAAGCTGATGGTATCTGTGGAGTTCCAAATCAAACCTGAACATGCCAGGGAGTGGCCTTGGATAAGGAATTTTGTCTGAGTCTCTTCAGGAAAAACAGTAGCAGAGCTACTGAGGTAAAGAGAAACTGTGAGAAATGCAAACTTGTAGCCCGAGTGGAGAGCAGGCAAATGAGCTGAGCAGCTTCAGAGCAGCAGTAAACAGAACAAGTGGATATTTATCTCAGGGTAAGAAATGAATACATAGATGTGTTTTATTGTAATGGTCTAGCTAACAAGAGCCAGACAGGAGTACTAAAAAAAACAAAGCAGCCCTGGAGCTAGCAGGAGTCTGAATTTTTATCCAAATAACAACCATCGTGGCTGAAACCAACTCTGCTCAGTGAGAGTAGCTATCACCCAAAGCCTATCAATCAGCACATGCCAGGTATATGTAGAATCATAGAATGGTAAGGTTGGAAGGAGACCTCAAGGATCATCCAGTTCCAACCCCCTCCCATAGGCAGGGACACCTCCCACTAGCACAGGTCACTCAAGGCCTCATCCAACCTGGCCTTGAACACCTCCAGGGAGGGAGCAGCCACAACCTCCCTAGGCAACCTGTGCCAGTGCCTCACCACCCTCACTGGAAAGAACTTTCTCCTAACATCTAGTCTAAATCTTCCCTCTGCCAGTTTAAACCCATTGCTCCTTGTCCTGGCATTGCAAGACCTTATAAATAGTTCCTCCCCAAGACCTTATAAATAGTTCCTCCCCAGCCTTCCTGTAGCCCGCTTCAGATACTGGAAGACATTTACTTCACTGAGAGTTGCATATGCTCAGCACCTCAGAGGATTCATTCCAATACAAGGGTGCAACTGATTGCAAAGCAAATCTTCATTCTATTAAATCAACTGAGTCTAGAGATAAAGAAAATTATTTGGAAGTGCTTTTAGTCTGAGATTTTATTAAAGGAGGTTGTTTGTTCTTGGAGGGGAATATTGAATATGCAAATTTAAAATTACAGGAACATATATCTGGTTATGGACCAAGGTCCAGGAGACTTTTATTAGGAACAAGGATATCATCTACACTGATTAAAGAAATATTTTTAATTTTTTTAATCTTTGGCATTTTAAAAATATTAATTCCTTTTTTGCTTTTATCTAATTTCCTCCTCACCCTTTGTCTTTACTTTCTTCCCTATAATCCTCTTCAAGTTTACAAAGCTCCTCACTCAAAACATAGTTTTTCCTCTAGTTTACTTTTCAAAATTCAGTTGGAATTAAGAACCTCACCTTGCAACACATAAGGCCAAGTCAAGATAGTCTAAACTGGCCTCACTGCATTGATGGTAAGGAGGCTAGGTTGATCTGTGCTAAGTCCCACCTCATCTTACTGCTCTGGTGAAAATAAGTTTGCTACCTGCATGCAGGGAATTCAAAGGACAGAAAAAGTTGGGGGGGAGGGGGGAAAGGAATGGAAGAAAGAAAGGGAAAAAACAACAGTGGGTTATTTCCTTTACTGAAACAATTTCCACTTCAGCAGTGTGTCATTTTTTTTCTTACTGTTTTAAACTTACTGTTTTCATATTTGCAGCAAAGTCAATGAAGCCAAAAAGACTCCCTTCATATGCTATGCTAGTACCATAGCAATCTACAGAGGAGAAAGCAGACAAGATCAGCTTTATGCTCATTTTCAGAGACAAACCATACTGAACTATGGAATATTGGGAGGGGAAAAAGAGATGGAGAGCAAATTATATGTTATGTACATACAGCATTCTTGAAAGTTGTTGCCACAGTTTTCTCTAACAGGACTATCAGAACTGTGGGGTGGCTTTCATTTGCCTTTTAGGCTTTAATTGGGTTTATGTCTCTTTTCTTTTAACAGAAAAAAACAGCTATGCCCACACAGAGATTCATACAGACATGTGCATGCACTGATTTCATTTATAAATATTCATTAATAATAATGCAGAAAGTCAAGCAGAGTTTGCCCTCCCCATAGTAGTTCTGAATGATATTGTGGTTCTTTGTAGTCACAGCAGTAAATTACAGTATTGTAATAACCATCCTGGTGCTTGCTATTTGCATCAAAACACTTCAGTGTAATGCATTCCCATCGACTTACTTCTGCAGTCACCAGGTTGGGAAGCTTGCAGTCTGGATCCCTATCACACTTCTAACATTGTACTGTATGCAGGTTGCCAAATAATGGTATTTCATTTGAATGTAAATAAAATACTGTTTATTTGTAGTTGGCTATCCAAGAGAAAATGAAGAAGAAGATGATGAAAGCAGAAGCAGCAAGTAGACAAGCAGATGTAGATGTGCACTTGGATACCAGATCTCTGGATAGCAAAGGAGCATACAGTACCCAGCACCTTGAAGATAAACAGCTTGGGAAGCACTATCAGGAAAGCACTGTACAGATAACAAGATAATGGTCTCCAGAAGGGATGCACAGGAGTTCAGCTCACTATATCACCTCCTGGCCAGAGCAGCGGCAGAAGAAGCAAGCTGAGCGACCTGAAAATGTCCTGCATGTCAGTGCTGCTGTGTCTTTGGAACAAACCCAGATCATTTCTGTAGCTGAAGCTTAGCTGTGCCTTTGTCAGCATCTGACTGCAAAATCCCACCCAGACAGAAACACAATGGTGATGAAGCCTGGGAAGCAGCAGGGGGCTGACCATGCCAGACCAGGACTGATGGAGTCAAGCGGTTTGGCCACTTCCATTTCACAACGGATGGTGATGTTCCAGCAACGAATAGATGCTAGAGAGTCACAATGGCTTATTCAGCATCCACATACACTGACTAAAGAGACTTGAAAAGGAAACACACACAACCACAAAAGCCAAGCTGGGAGAAGCGCTGATTGGGGTTAAGTGCTGAAGAGAGATGAATACGACAACTCAATGGGTATGGAAAGCTGGACCCGGATGGCAGAAGGTAAGAAAAGATCACAGCATTCACTATGCAGCATAGCTGTCGGCGATGCAAGGACAGAATCCATCAGTACGAGCAAAATGGAAGAGGATCTTTGCATTGCTGTGGGAAGATCAAGGTATTAAAATCACATATGTATATATGGCAAGAAGGGAAGACCAATTGCGGGACAGACACGGGAACGCCAAAGCAGCTCCTTTTAGGACATCAGAACGTTTGATGCAAGAAAGCCTGGCAAATGTTTAAGACCTTCTACAGTGCTTTGCAAAAAAAAAAAAAAAAAACCAAAAAAACCCAACATGTTCTGCAGTGGGGAACATTTGCTCTGACTTGTGATGTGTTTGAGGAAGGCCAGCAATTTCACTGGTGAATCTTATGGATGGAATGAAGGTAGTTGTCCTAACAATCTCCATACTTGATTGGGCTTAAACAATGGAAGGGTGCTTTTTCAGAGCCAGGTTTGAAAACAATCTTGTTTCAAGTGTTATGGGTCTCACAAATCACCATTGTTTTGAAAACAGGCTCAGGGGAGTGAAGTATTTTATGCCTTTACATATATATGGTCTGGATTTGAGTTGAAAGTCAACAAAGGTGTGGTGAGGCTAATACTGGGGTGACTCATTAAAGGGTGACTCATTAAAAAGAAATCATGAAGAGCAGCAACTGTTGCTGCTTGAATCTCCCAGGGGCACAGAGTCCAACAGCAGGAAAAGAAACAAAAACAGCTTAAAAATGTAGAAAACCCATTGTTTATAGCATTGCTGCTGCTGCTGCACATTCCTGTCTTTAGCTCTAAAAAAAAAGAAGATTGTGTGTAAAAAGTTTGTTGTGTTCATTGACAATAACTGAAATAACTGGATGGGAATTAGAGAATATAATCATTGTGCTTGTTAATAGTATTTGAAAACAGCACATGCATCCAAAAATGGAAATACTTTTTTTTTTTTGCCAGCCTTCCAGAGTTTTTGCTAAACCTAGTGTGCATTGGAACCTGGGTGAATGAAATCCCATTAGTCATCACCATCTTAACAATATGCACTTCATACAGAGCTGGCTTCTGCAGAGAGGAAGGAAATTACCAGTACTAACAAAGGAAAAAAGATTTATAATGAGCAAATATACAAAAGCTCCAAATAATTATAATATTCACAGCTTGGCAATGAGTTTCTAGGCTATGAAATTACTTTTCTTTTGGAATAATGAAGATTTTTACAAGGTTAATATAAACAAAGGGTAATTGGAAAATCAAATTGCTCTACGCGAGTTATTGTAAGGTCTGGAGTAATGGTGATAACATTTGTAAAAGCTTGCTTATGAATCACTGCAGTTTGGGGTTTGCACATTATTGCTATCAAAAAAAAGAGCTCCCTATCAAGTGCTACATGGGAAAGATAAATAGCTAAATAAAAATACCAGCTTACCCCTGATACAATCAGTTCTCCTCCCAGGTTCTGAACTTCTGCCTTCACTTTGCTGCAGATATTGAGCTGATGGCAGTAGAGGGCAATACGCTGCAGGTAGGCTAGCAGATCCTGTTTGCAGGCTGAGTCTGGGCACTGCAAGGCAAAAGAAATGCTTGGTTAGATGTAGCTGAGCTTATATAGAACCATAGAATCAACCAAGTTGGAAGAGACCTCCAAGCTCATCCAGTCCAGTGCTTGGTTAGATGTAGCTGAGCTTATATAGAACCATAGAATCAACCAGGTTGGAAGAGACCTCCAAGCTCATCCAGTTCAATGCTTGGTTAGATGTAGCTAAGCTTATATAGAATCAACCAGGTTGGAAGAGACCTCCAAGCTCATCCAGTTCAATGCTTAGTTAGATGTAGCTGAGTTTATATAGAATCATAGAATCAACCAGATTGGAAGAGACCTCCAAGCTCATGCAGCCCTAGCCAATCAACCAGACCATGGCACTAAGTGCCCCATCCAGGCTTTGCTTGAACACCTCCAGGGACAGCAACTCCACCACCTCCTTGATTATAGAGACCTAATCAGAGGAGATAGTAGCAATGTACATGGATGAGGAGATTCCATTTCACTTCATCTTCACATGAGATACTTGATCAAATGTGAAACTTCAGACTTTGCCTTTCATTTAAGTCAAGAATTATAACCTGAACCAAAAATCCCAGACCTCTGGGAATCAGCCAGTCCAACACCTCTGCTAAAGCAGAGTCATCCAGAGCAGGACCACCATGTCCAGGTGGGTTTGGAATCTCTCCAGAGTAGGGAACTCCACAACCTCTCTCCAGGCAGGCTGCTCCAGGGCTGCAGGAACCTGAAAGTAAAGAAGTTTCTCCTCATGTTCAGATGGAACCTCCTGGGTTCCAGTTTGTGGCTGCTGTTCCAGTCCTCTCAGCATCTTTGTAGACCTTCACTTAACTCTCTCCAGTAGTTCAGAGCAGAGGGAGAGGAGAACCTCCCTTGACCTGCTGGTCACACTTCTCAATACATTATACCTTTTTGTAAAAAAAAAAAAAAGAAGCAGCCTGCCAGCCACAAATCAAAGATAACAAATGTTAGTGGAGGAGGTTCACTCATGGTATCAGTGGGTACAGAGAAGAAGAATCTATTAAGAAGTCAACAATCTAAGTCTGACCCAGAACTTCAGGCTGCCTGCTGGGTGTCCAGGCTAAGATACAACACAGACCAGTTAAGGACCAGTAAACCCAGTTCTGACTGACTACCTCCATTCCATTGCCAACTCTAGACTGCCTTACCACCCTCTCTGGCATTTGTGCAGCCCTTCAGAGGACACAGCTCTGCTTTGGTCTTGGCAGAAGACAGGCACCTTAGTGACACACTAAGGACTCAAGAGGCACAGGTAAAGCTGCTTGGGTTGGGTATTGACAGATTTGGGAAGTTCACTGTTGATGCATGAATCCCTCAGTCTGTGCCAGAAGGAAAGTACTTACTGAAGTGTAAGTGACACACTACAGAGTCTGTCAGCAGGTGACACCAGTACTGCAGTTCTCAAGATCACAGGGACAGAAGCTGGTCCCTCTGCATGTCTAATGGATCCCTCTTCACTCCTGAAGGAGGGCTATCTGCAGTCCTGCACCACTTTGGATCTCAAATGGGTTTTGATACCTGTTACATTACAGGATCACAGATCACAGGATGTTAGGGGTTGGAAGGGACCTCTGGAGATCTTCCAGTCCAACGCCCCCTGCTAGAGTAGGACAAGAGAATCCAGAACAGGTCACACAGGAACACATCCAGACAGGGCTGGAAAGGCTCCAGAGAAGGAGACTCCACAACCTCTCTGGGCAGCCTGTGCCAGGGCTCTGGGACCCTCACAGTCAAGAAGTTCTTCCTCATGCTAAGGTGCAACTTCCTGTGCTGCAGTTTCCATCCATTGCCTCTTGCAGAGGCTGTCCCTGTCCCTTCCTCCCTGACCCCCAGCCCTCAGCTATTTACAGACGTTGCTCAGATCCCCTCTCAGCCTCTCCTCACCAAGCAGTGCTTCAGTCCCTTCAGCATCCTTGTAGCCCTTCTTTGGAGTCTCTCCAGCAGATCCTTGTCCCTCTTGAACTGGGGAGCCCAGAACTGGATAAGCCAACAACAATCTCCCCAACATATATCAATCAGCAATGAAGAATACTGATAAAGCTAAGGCCTGAATCTCATCCAGACAGGGCTGGAAAGGCTCCAGAGAAGGAGACTCCCAATCTCTCTGGGCAGCCTGTGCCAGGGCTCTGGGACCTTCACAGTCAAGAAGTTCTTCCTCATGCAAAGGTGGAATTTCCTGTGCTGTAGTTCATACCCATTATCCCTTGTCCTATCCCAGGGCACAACTGAGAAGAGTTTGTCCCATCCCTGTTGACACCCAAGGTCAAAAGTGGTAGACTCAGTGAGGGTTTTATAATCAACATAACCAGAAAAAGTCTCAGTACCATTTATTCAGACTTTGAGACTCTTTATAGAAACTGCAACACCCCTGCAGTATCAACAGCATAATAAACATCAGTCTTGTAGTTCACATTCAAAGTCTTGCCCCAAGAGAACAGGCCTCAGTAACTCACTCAGATAAAACATTGCTCAAAGGATGCACTGCTGACAGCAGGTCTCCAACAAATGCTCTTTGAGATTAGCACCAAAAGTCTGACTGAGAATGTCCTTTGCATGTACAGCTTGGGGAGCAAAGACTCTGGATAGGTCTTTTTAGCACCTTGAGAACATCCTTTGCATGTACAGCTTGGGGAGCAAAGACTCTGGATAGGTCTTTTTAGCACCTTGAGAACATCCTTTGCATGTACAGCTTGGGGAGCAAAGACTCTGGATAGGTCTTTTTAGCACCTTGAGAACATCCTTTGCATGTACAGCTTGGGGAGCAAAGACTCTGGATATATCTTTTTAGCACCTTGAGAATGTCCTTTGCATGTACAGCTTGGGGAGCAAAGACTCTGAATATGTCTTTACAGAATCACAGAATCATAGAATCATAGAATGGTAAGGTTGGAAGGAATCTCAAGGATCATCTAGTTCCAACCCCCTGCCATAGGCAGGGACATCTCCCACTAGCACAGGTCACTCAAGGCCTCATCCAACCTGGCCTTGAACACCTCCAGGGAGGGAGCAGCCACAACCTCCCTGGGCAACCTGTGCCAGTGTCTCACCACCCTCACTGCCAAGAACTTCTTCCTAACATCCAGTCTAAATCTTCCCTCTGCCAGTTCAAACCCATTGCCCCTTGTCCTGGCATCAAAAGACCTTGTCAATAGTCCCTCCCCAGCCTTTCTGTAGGCACCCTTCAGATATTAGAAGGCTTGGGGAGCAAAGACTCTGGATATATCTTTTTAGCACCTTACAAAGCTTAGGCTCAATTTTTGCAAGACGTTATCAGAGCCCTTCAACAAAAACTGATGGCGCTGAACACACACAAGTCCACAGCATCACAGCCTCTGACTTGAGACAACCGCTCTGGCCACCACAGCTAATGCTGGCCAGAAAAAGCTTTGTGGTGAAGTAGTTGCCCATACTGTCATTTATAACCCTGAAAGCAATGACTTTGCTTTTTTGTCTCACTTTAAAACTAACAATAAACAGAGCTGGAGGTTCATTGTGGCTGTTAGGTTTAACCTGCTCCACACTAATGGCCATGCTGTAATGCCTCTTTTTCTCAGGCAGTTGCCACATCTTTCAGGCATGAATCCCTAAGAGACCTTTTCTCCCTGCCAGTGACAATTTAATACAGAAATATTTACCCTGCTCCTGAAGTCTATGAACTGAAAGAAATGAACTTTATAGCAGCACTCCTAGAAAGCTGACAAGGCTTTAAATACAAGTACCTTGGTGCAAATGAAAATGCAAGATCTCTCTCATTGGAGCAGTAATTAAAAATGCAACTGTCCATAAAAATGTGTGCACTGCTTGAGTGTCTCCAAAGTTCTGTAAAATATCATCCAAGTGCAAGCTTTAGAACAAACACTTTGTTCTCACAGTGATTTTACTGTTGAATAATAAAGTGTGGATGGTGCAGGCTTCTGGAATTCCAAACGTGACTCAATCCAAAGCCCTCCAAGCACACTGAGCCTCTTTCAATTGTCTTCTGTAAAATACTCCACTTCTGCCAACATTGCAGGCTAGGAATTCATCAGTGGGCAGCTGAGTTTCTTCCTTCTTAGGCTAAAATGAAGAGATGCTACATTTGAAGGGCTGGAATAGGTTAATTTCAGGGGGAAAAAAAAAGGCTTGGTGATGATGAAAAGAACCTGACCCCAAGTTTTCTGAGGTTACAGGAAATGAGCACCTTCAGGTATCTTGCCACTTTGGCCCATATTCCCTGGCAGAATGTGTTACACACAGAGTTACCTGAAGGAGAAGAATAAATCCTTATTTTGATAAGAAAGATTAGAGGCAAGGGAGTTGTCATTTCCCACTTCCAGCAAAATTTCTCTTGGTGGCAATGAAAGGAAAGTTCACAAGGGGGAAAAGGGAAAAAAAAATCAGATTTAATTTGCCTAAATTTAAAATCAGCTACCTAGAACCTGGCATTGAAATCTGGCTCTTAGCTATTAATATGATGCTTCCTTGTGATGTTCAGCTGGATAGATAATCCAGTCTGAAAGAGGCTGAAAAGAGCAAGTTTGTCTTTCCAGCTGTGACAGGAGTCTGGCAATGGACACAGACCCTAGGACACGGAGCCGTAAGGTGAAAGCACAACATCCTGACACAAAGCAGAGTTAAAGGAGTCAGGGAATCTGGAAAAAGAAAAGTGCCCTATCAAGGGAAATTGCTGGAAGAACAAGCTGAACAGAAGGTAAGGATTCCAGGGCACATGGCAAGGGTAGCAGAGAATCCAAGGCTCTACTGCTTTCATGACAGCAGGTTTGGGTGTAGAAGGTTTGGGTTGCAAGGGACCTTAAAGATCATCTAGTTCCAACCCCCTGCCATGGCCAGGGACACCTTCCACTAGACCATGTTGCTCATATGCCTCATCCAGCCTGGCCTTGAACACCTCCAAGGAGTGGGCATCCACAATCTCCCTGGGCAACCTGTGCCAGTGTCTCACCACCTTCACTGCCAAGAACTTCTCCCTAATACAGCAGTTTATTTCTAATTTCAGAAGAGAGGCTGTGGAACAATTCAGTTGCTAAGGTTTGAGAGAGACTCATTTATGACTTTCCCACGCTGCAAACCCCAGGCTGATTGGTATGGCAGAAATAACTCCTGTTCAATGGGCAGATCAGTAGCCAGGCAGCAACTTCCAACAGGTAATTTTCTGCCAAGCAGAGATCACCTTTCCCTTTCCCCTGACAGAGCTTGCACTGTATTTATCCTCATTTCTGTCATTACCTGATCAGCCACCGCCCGTGCCAATTTGTCCATCCTCGATCCTGCCTCTGCAATCTTCTTGGCTGCATTAATGACATCTGATGTATTCTTCAGGGGGCCTTTACCTCTGTGAAAAGCAATAGAATTATTCACAATCTGAATAAATCAGGGAAGGCAACAGTTTCACTGGCCCTGTTTAGGGTTTGGTTGGAAAATGGCAACACGAATCACCTCTTAATTTATTATAATTCCA
Source organism: Ramphastos sulfuratus (assembly GCA_013399055.1). Lineage (NCBI taxonomy): Eukaryota > Metazoa > Chordata > Aves > Piciformes > Ramphastidae > Ramphastos > Ramphastos sulfuratus. Next base: position 26,725 of record WBNM01040223.1, read on the forward strand.
CCTTTTAACTACTCGATGGTACAGCTGGATTAAGCTGCTCTATTTCTTCTTACAAAATGCCTCACTAGCAATTCAGCCTGATGGCACCTTCAAGCCCATGAGCTATATTTAAGAGTATATGCATTTTTAAGTGCTTATTAAGCCAAATATTCTTTCTGGAATACACATTATATCAAGATCCTGTTACTCCCAAGCCAGTCCTAAATGTTAAGCCTGTCTTGTCTAGAGCAACAATGTCACATTTTATAAAACCTTTTCCAGCAGATTTTTTTTTTTGGTCAGAAAACAAAGATTTGTGAAGCATAATCATAGAGTTACAGAATGGTAGGGGTTAGAAGGGATCTCTGGAGATTGAGCCCAGCCTCCCTGCCAAAGCAGGATCACCCGGGGCAGGTCACACAGGAATGCATCCAGATGGGTCTTGAAAGTCTCCAGGGAAGGAGACTCCACAGCCTCTCTGGATGGCCTACTCCAGGGCTTCAGCACTCTCACAGCAAAGAAGATTTTCCTCATGCTCAGATGGAACTTTCTGTATTCCAATTTGTGTCCATTCCCTCTTATCCTACCACAGGGCTCCAGTGAGAAGAGCCTGGCCCCTTCTTCTTGACACCCACCCTTCAGGTATTTGTAAACATCAGATCCCCTCTCAGTCTTCCCCATATTAAGTAGCCCCAGGTGTCTCAGCCTTTCCTCATCAGACAAATGTTCCAGTCCCTTCAGCATCCTCGCAGCCTCCACTGAACTCTCTCCAGTAGGTGCCTGCCTCTCTTGAACTGGAGAGCCCAGAACTGGACACAGTAGTCCAGATGTGGTCTCACCAAGGCACAGTAGACAGGGAGGAGAACCTCCCTTGATCTGCTGGCCACACATCCTTTTTTCTTCTTTTAATCCTTAGGTTACACTTTAATGTTACACTTAAGACAAGAACAAGCATCTTTAAGACTGGCTTTTTGCTATTCTTATAAGATGATGCACAGAATTCCGACTTCAGTCATTGAAGTTACCAAAATCTACAGAGACATGAAATAAAAAGGCACTGCAGGCTTTTCTGAGTTTGCTTCAGACTCAAAACTTCACAGAGTCACAGAATTAACCAGGTTGGAAAAGACCTCTAGGATCATCAAGTCCAACCTATCACCTAACGCCTTCTAATTAACTAAACCATGGCACCGAGTGTCTCATCCAGCCTCCTTTTAAACACCTCCAGGGATGGCGACTCCACCACCTTGTAAGAAAAATCACACTAAACAAAACTGAAAGAGACATACTATGTAAGGGTAAAGAAACCAGACTGCCTTCAGGATNTTACCCTTACATTTCCAACCAATGAAGGACCTCAACTTCAGTCCTATTTGTAACAATAAATTTGCTACTGCTCCTGTGAATCAAGGAGCTGATTTTCCTGTTTTCTTGTTGTTGGTTGGTTGAAGCTATGTAGAGAAATAGAGCTTCACACCAGTCTGATAGAAAATCATCACATGGTCCCTCCTGGTATTTTTTTTTTAAGCTGAAACAACTCAACCCAGTATGACTTTTCCATTTCTAATACTAACACACTGAAACATATTTCCATTTCTATCTTCTTTCCATACTTTCATTTCCACCTTAAACAGCTATTGAAATACAACAGGTAGATAGCTGTTCACTTCTGTTGAACTTTAACTGTGCCAAAAATCCTCCATAGTGACCTTGCATGCTTCTACATCCCTATCAGACCTGCATTGGCACAAACTCTGTTTGTCTGCAAAATTATTCTGTTTTAACATTGCTGTGGTTAGAGGCAACCAAAAAAGAAATTAAAAATGTGTGGAAGGCTTTGTTCTGTTTTAATGGAATACATTAAACAAGGTTGTATTGAATCTGATGTAGAGAGAGGTGCACTTTGATTTCTTTCTTTCTTCTAATTTACTCCAAATGTGGCAGCAGTTTTCTCTCATTCTCATATCAGTGGTGCTCTTTTTGATGGCAGAAAATGTAATTACAAAGCTCCCAATTTGATGTTCAGTGTATCAAAGGTGGCTCGCTGGGGTTGCACAAAGTGTTCATCTTCTGGGTCTGTTGTGATGGCATTTTTTGGACAGTGTTTCACCCTGGTTTTGGGCAGAAGGATCAGAGACCCCAAAACAATACAAATACAAAAGTAAGAGCCCCTCTAAAATATCACCCTTCACAGGAGGTTCTACGCTGCCATTTGGTGTAGAGGAGTGGCAAGTCTGGTGCAAAAAGAGTAGTTGTAAAAGCACAAACTCAGAGAAGTATAAATAAACTGAAAGAATAATCACTACTGTACTTCCTTTCAAGTAATTTACCCAAGTAAGCAAACTCTCTATATGCATAATTCAATTTAAATCGGATGGTAATGTTTGCTGTTGCCTATTTCCAATTAACTAACCATGCCAGTGCAAACAGCCAAGTTACTTGCAAATTAATGGTATTTATACACAGACACACCTCCCTCCATCTATTTATCTATCTGCCTACCTACCTATCTATATATCTATCCATCTATCCATCTATCCATCCACCCATCTATCTACTTATCTATCTATCTATCCATCCACCCATCTATCTACTTATCTATCTATTCGTCCACCTACTTATCTACTTACCTATCTATGCATCCATCTATCTATCTACTTATCTATCCATGCACCTATCTACTTATCTATCTATGCATCTATCTATCTATCTACTTATCTATCCATGCACCTATCTACTTATCTATCTATGCATCTATCTATCTATGCATCCATCTATCTATCTATGCATCTATCTATCTATCTATGCATCCATCTATTTATCTATCTATGTAATCTTCCCATGTCTCCATGCAATCTCTCTCTCTCTATCTAAAATCTCCATCTCTCTATCTATTCTCCATCTCTCTCCAGCTAATCTCTCCATCTATTTCTTTCTTTCTATCTCTGTATCTATCAGGTATGTATGAACCCTGTATTGTCAATGCAGAGATTGTCTCCACCAATATGGGTTGAAGGCTCCAGACACAGGGCATGGGGTGAGATGGAGATTTAAAAAAAAAAAAAAAATCTATTCATAGATAATAATAAACAAAAAAAAAAATTAAGAATCCATCAATCAAGCAAGCAACAAGCTCCAAGCCTGGAAGTGTTCCAAGCCTGGTTGAATGGGAATTTAAGCAACCAGGTCTAGTGGAAGGTTGCTATGGCAGGAGGCTTGGATCTGTATGATCTTTAAGGTCCCTTCCAACCCAACTCATTTCTATGATTCTAGCTGACCATTTTAGAGACATTAATAAATGGACATTTTGCTTTAATTCTGAAGAAAAGCATGAAGGTTTTGGCCTAATGACATTTTGATAAACACCATTTAAACTCCTGATATCCCATTAATTTATTTATTTCATTTCTTATGCTGATCTGCAATTCAAAGAATCTCATGAAATATTTTTTTCCCTGGTGTGATTAACAAGCTGACTGCATTTAAATAAAATCATTCTGCTTTTATGATATCATTAATGAAAGGCCTTTCAATGCTTTGCAATTAGAAAAGAACAAGACATCAACAGGGAAAAAAAAACCCAACAAAACAAATAGGAGATGAAAGCAGGCTCCAGTGAAGTATTAGATGGAACCAGTTCCATTTCATTTGTTTTTTTATTTCTTTTCTTGGAAAGAAGTTCAGTGTCCAAAACGATATAAATAGTTTTGCCATTATTTTTGACTGACACAAATAGTGTTGAAATGTGGAAAGTTCAGAGAGGCACATGCATTTAGATGGGCACTAAATGAAATGTCAGCCAAGAGAATCTGTAAGGTCACAGAAAACCTCTGCTGATGCAATTCCAAAATGATGTCCAAAGAAAGCAGATCCTCACACAGGACAAAAACTTCATCTGAAGTTTGAGACCTACCCAGAGAAGCTGTGGGTAGAGGACTGTACAGTCCATTCTGTTTTGTATGAAGTGCCACCTGGCTCTGCATCCCTCCACTCACAGCACATCATCCTAACAGGTTATAAATTGCAATGCAAAGGAAAGATGTGGGATGACTGAAGAAGACCTCAGCACAGGTTGCTTTGTCCTTACCTAGTAAAGTCTGTCATTTCCATCATAATCATGCACATCTGCTTTGCCAACACAATGATGTCATTCCCACTGTCATCCCACTTGGCGACTTCTGCATCCAGCTTGCTCTTTTCTTGGTGGAATATCTCTACCTGCTCAGCAATCTTAGCCTTCTCCTCCTGGGGAAGCTGAGCCATGATTGCCTGAGGGAAAAAACAGGGAGAAGTTGAGCAGGAAAAAAAGGGAACTAGGAGTTATATACTTCAGTGGTTCAAGCAGCATGCTCAGCTTCTGCATTATTTTTATGGGCATCAAAGATGGCAAGTAAAATCCTGCAGATGTTAAGATTTCTGTTAGGAAAACTCACATTGTGTTTGTAGCTTCTATAGCCATGGGTTGCAGGACACCAAGAGTTTCAAGTCAGCCAGGGCAGCTGACTGGAGCTGCCTACAGGTGTATCCCAGAGCCTCAGCATCACACTCAGGACAAAAGGGGAAGTTTGCAGATGAGAGTGGGCTTCTTACTTGGGTTCCTGCTAACCCTGCTTGTCCTTCTGCTCCCAAGGATGGCTTTCCCATTTAGTGTGACCACCATACACCTGCTGGGCTGAGCATAATTTTATATACTTCTGTGGTAAGTTGGGAGTTCCTCCCCTCCCCCCCAGTTCATCAGACTAACTCAGCTGGTTGGAAGTTAAGGAATGAAGCTATATTTTACAGCATGGCACAATTTACAAGCATATATAGACAACATATGCAGCTATTTACAACTATATACAATTACATACAAATTAAAAGTAATACAAAAATTCAAAACCCCTCCTGAACAGCAGAACTGCTCAGGAGGGCTCCAAACTAACTCCCTTCCTTTTTTTCCCACCCCCTCCCTTATCTCAGAAGGCTTACATGCAGGGATGAGATTGCCAGATAAGGAGTTAGAAGAAGAATTGGCAGTGTGAGTTGGACAGGTCCAGGCAAAGGAGCCAATGAAGCAAGCGGCAGCCACACAGAGACTGAGAAACTTTGTTATTGTTTCTTGCTTTTATGTCCCTCAGCAGAACCAATGAGTGATATAGACATCATTATAATTTTCTTCTCACAGCCAATGATCTAAATTCTCTCATTAAAATATTCCAATTAACCTCAAACTGGCACAACTTTATATTGGCATTGGGATCCTTTTTGTTGTTTCATTAAATCCATTTGATTTCAACCCGTGCCTCCTCTCCTTTTTCCTCATTCCCTTTCTCTGCTGGGAAGGGGTCATCAGGTGGCAGAGTAGCCCCAGGTACAGGATAAATGTAGACAGTGTCATCAGCAAATTTGTAGAGGGTCTCTCCATCCAAATGTCACTGACAAAGATGTTAAACAGTGTTGGTCCCAAGACTAAACCCTGAGGAACACCACTTGTGACTACTCTTCACTTGGACACTGAACCACTGACTGCAGCTCTCTGAGTTCAACCATCCAGCCAATTCCTTATCCAGTGTGTGGTTCNGGGACAGCATCAATTGCTTTGCTTAGTCACCAGTAAGGAAGATTTAAGAAAAATTCTGGCAAACTCAAACTTTTAGGAAGTATAAAATGAGTGAAACCTGCAAAAGGCAGCAGACTGAACCTCTGTCAGCAACGGAGCTTTGCTGCTTAACCCAGCACTGAAATTAGCTATGACATGCAAGATAACACACTTGAAGTAAATTGTAATGAATGTCTACCTTTCAATAATATTTAGTGGCCTAATTGTCTGTTGGAAGATGCTCAAAAAGGCACTGAGCTGGTTGCCACTAATCTACATCGACAGTATCAACAAGGCAGAAAGTTCCCTGCCTCCTCCAGACCCAGGGAAAAGAGAGAACTCTGCAAAATTATGATAATTACTTCTGAAGATCAAATGGACACTTCCAATAATGACTTCTAACTTGAGCTCCTATTTGGCTTTAGGGGTTCTGAAGCCAGCATTATGCATTTAATGGGGTGTGACACATCTTTAAGTGTCATTACATTTCTTCTTGTTTATGTCACTTTCAATCAGCTGAAGTCTTACTCTACGTAGTCTTAAAACGCTCCTGGCTTTTAAAAATTCATAATTGACCTTTTCCAAAACTGAAATTAAAAAAGGTTATAAACAGCAGATCAGAAAAAAAAAAAAAAAAAAAGGGGGAAATTTGCAAGTTAATCAAATTAAAATTCAACACATGAGTTTTAATTAGGCCTTATCAATGCAACTCAGCAGTTTCAAATGTTAGTGCATTCGTCTTCCCACGGAAAACTGCAGTGTAAGTCAGGCTAATAAATAAATATATAAAACCCACAGAAAGCACCAGAAGTGATTAATGGCAATTAAGAGAATGTGGAAGGAGCAGTAGGATTTGGAAAGCTCCTCTGTATGTCTGTGAGGGCAAGCTGAGAAAGTTGGGGTTGTTTGGTCTGGAGAAGAGAAGGCTGCAGGGAGATCTTAGAGCAGCCTACCAGTACTTGAAGTGGGCTACAAGAAAGCTGGGGAGGGACTTTTGAAAAGGGCTTGTGGTGACAGGATGAGGGACAATGGCTTTGAGCTAGAAGAGGGGAGATTGAGACTCAGGATTAGAAAGAAATTCTACAGAAAAGATTAGGAAGAAAAAGATTAGGAAGAAATTCTTTCCAGTGAGAGTGGTGAGGCACTGGAACAGGTTCCCCAGGGAGTTGTGGATGCCCCCTCCTTGGAGGTGCTCAGGATCTGGGCTAGTGGAAGGTGTCCCTGCCCATGGTATAGGGGTTGGAACTGGATGATCTTCAAGGTCCCTTCCAATCCAACCATTCCACGATTCTATGATTTTATGATTTTTTTTTCCCCCTTCAGTTTGCATTGGGATCTCTGGAAGCTATCTTGGAGGAGCAAGTTCTGCAGGATTTGGGTTACTCACTCCTGTGAAGAACACTGGAAATTTAAAATCATCAGGTTCAGATCAGAAATTTGAGTATCAGGTTTGGGCTTGTTTTTAACACACCCTCCTGTCTTTGCAACTCTGTTTTTAGGTAGGTCACACTCAAATTTTGGCATTTTGTTTTTAGCAGAATGGACCAAAGCTGAAAATCAGCACTCCTGGTAATTCAGCAATAAGCCTGTGAGAGCTTTATCAGTGTGAGTAGGACAAACTTTAAAGATATTTAGCACTAGGAAAAGGCAGCTCAATGATACTGTCAAAGCAACCTGGCCTAGTGGAAGGTGTCCCTGCTCAAGGTGTAGGGGCTGGAATTAGATGATCTTGAAGGTCCTTTCCAGCCAAAACCACTCTATGATGCTGTGATGTCCTAGAGGGGGTCTGTCTGTGGGCAGCTCCAGCTGGCATACAGTGTGTTAACATTTCTGTTCCAGCTGCTGGAGTGCTTTCAAGGAAGCTACATCCTACAGCAAATGCAGCTCATGGATTTCACAGAATCACAG
>WBNM01040224.1:0-81527 GCA_013399055.1 Ramphastos sulfuratus
AGATGGGGTCTCACTAGGGCAGACAACAGGCGGAGAAATCTTCTCAGGGTTACTAACTGCACAGAGATTTGTCTAGTGCGGAAAGTCTCCAAACTGAAAACTGGTACAGTACTCTGGGGAAACAGTGTTATATTTTGGGCTCTAATCTTAGACTTGGCCTCAGATGTCATCCTCAGAGACTGAAGGACAGACAGGTAGAACTCCAGCCATCCTCCTGCTGCAAACACCCGGGCAGCTTGCTGTATTGGTTCACGCTGGCACAGCCATTCCAGCGAGGATCTTCATTATTTATCTCCAGCTCTTTTTCCTCACCCTGGTCTATGATCTGTAATTACAAACTGCTAAAACTTACAAATATGGAAGGTCAGCAGAGAGACTCCTGAGTGATTCTTTACTAAGGCAGCATGCTAATCTAGTCTTGAAATGTGAGAAAAAAGTTAACATTGTGAATGAGACTATTTGTAAGTATTGTACTGGTGTGCAGGATGCACAGATGATTTTCTTTGCAATGCCCCTGAATCCTCCTTGGAATATCAGTGTGTCCTGCCTATTTTATACCTATACACAGCTTTCTAATGCCACATTCCTGTTATCTTGCTCAAGTATGCATTTTCAGCAAGGTTTATAATTGGGCAATGCATGGTGACCGTGCTCTTCTGTATTACTTGATTTTCTAGTCTGGTGAATGCTGAGCTGCTGCTTTATTTCATTTGGATAATTTTCCTGTATTTCTCACATCTCATTAATCACAGAATGGTTTAGGTTAGAACAGACCTTAGAGATCATTTACTCCAAACCCTCCTGCCATGGGCAGGGACATCTCTCAACAAGACTTGGCTGCTCAAGGCCTCATCCAACCTGGTCTTGAACACCCCCAGGGAGGAGGTATCCACAATCTCCTTGAGCAACCTATTCCAGAATCTCATCACATCACTAAAGAACCTCTTCCTAAGATCCAGTCTAAGCCTCTTCTCCTTCAGCTTAAAATCATTCCCACTTTGCTCTCCTTATGAAAAGTCCCTCTCTAGCCTTCCTGTAGGATCCCTTCAGCTATTGGAAGGCAGCTATAAGGTCTCCCTGGAGTCTTCTCTAGGCTGAACACTCCCAGCTCCCTTAGCCTATCCTTAGAGCAGAGGTGCTGTAGTCCATGGATGATCTCTGTGGCCTCCTCTGGACTCAGCCCTACAGCTCTGTGTCATTCTTATGCTGGGGACACCAGAACTGAAGGCAGTATTCAAGGTGAGGTCTCACAAGAGCAAAGAGGCAGAATTCTCTCTCTTGCCCTGCTGCTCACAGTCCTCTCGATGCAGTCTAGGATATCCTAAGCCTTCCGGGTGTGCTGCGGCTCATGGGGAGCTTCTCATCAATCCACACCCCCAAGTCTCTTTCTTCAGAGCTACTCTCAACCCACTCTGCATCCAGCCTGGATTTGTGTGAGACTGGCTCAACCCAGATGCGGGACCTTGTACTTTGACTTGTTAAACCTCATGCAGTTAGCACTGGCCCACTGCTGAAGCCCTGTCAAGGCTCATCATTCAAAGTTCTGTTCTTACTGGCATAATGGAACAACTAAAACAGCACTACTCAAAGAGAACACCATCCAAATTACAACCAACATGGCTTGCTAATGTTGGAAGAGCTCCTAGGCCATGTGGCCGATCTGTCTCAGAATAGAAACATGTAAGGAAACACAGTACCCAGTAAGGTACCACTGCTTTGCTAAGTTTGAACAGACAGAACAAGAGACAGAACAAAACAACAGACAGAAAAGAACAGAAAATAACTCACATGAGCTGCTGAAATCTTTCAGTTGTGAAGTGACAGGAATTTATGCCTGTAAGTGTTACTGATTTTTTCATCTGATAGCTATGAGAACTGCCAGCAGAACAATAGCAAATCTAACCAAGAAGCTTGTCTGAGGAATTAGTTAAAACCATTTTATGGGGGTGTAAAGATTTCACCTCTTTTTTCTTTTAAATGCAATTTCAACCCAACCACAAACCCTGACCTGAAATCACTCATAAGTTGGGCAATTTCTCAACAAAACCTCAATGTTTCTTTTCTTAGTCCTTCTATCTTAAAGAGCCACACTACCACTTTCTTTCTTGTGTTGGATTTACTTAACTGGATTTACTTAATCTGAGCTCCAGAGAGCCTGCAGCACTGCCTGGCATTTCTACACAAGGGCTCAGCAACTGACATACTGTCACATGTCACTCAGCTGTTGGATTAAAGAAAGAAAGTGTTTTCATTAGGAATGTAAATGCATTTTAAAAGACATTTTAATGAATATATAATACCACATCTACAGTTAGCTCTTTTCTTTTCTTTTTTTTATGTCCCGTGAGTATTTGTATTATGTGACAAAAAGATTAAGTTGGCTTTCAGATTTCGCTGCCTCAATTTTGGAGGCTTTAATAAAGAATCAAAATTTGTGAAGCTATAATAAAGAATCAAAATTACTTGGTGACATTTTCCCTTGAATTGAGCATCTCTGATAGAGCTCAGCAAGTACTATTCAGTAATCTGGACACAGAAACCACACAAATAAATACATATTTATTAATTTCATACAAATAAAGCACACAGAGTTTTTCAAATTAAAACAACACAGCTATTGGAGAGATAGCATTTATGACCCCTGAATTGGGTATATAGTGGGGACTGAAACTCCATGTTCTAAGGAAGGATGAAATTATTCTGCAACAGAAAGCCTGCCACAATGCACTGTTGCTACCAAAAGCTGGCTCAAGGTCCTCGTCCAGCAAAAAAGAAGTGCAATTTTGATTTAGGTTTTTGAACTAGATCATCACAGGGCACATAAGAGTGCAGGTGCTGACAGAATGGTGGAGGCAGAACCTCACTCTCCACTTTTAGCTGCAGTTTGACTTTCCACTGGCTGAACTGCAACAATATCTCACTGAACACCCTGAGAATCAGCTACTGAGTTTTAACTTATTTCCTTCTTTCACCACCTTGACCTCATCCTTGCTCCAGAAAACTTTCAAGATTGTTTGGTCAGGTTCTGTTTTGTGTGTTTGGAGTGTTTGTTGGGTTTTTATTTGTTTTTATTTAGTTTGTTTGTTGGTTTCTGTTAGAGGTTTTTCTATGTTTGGTTTGGTTTTGGTTTGTTTCTTTAGGCTTTTGTTTTGTTTTGGTCTGGGGTTTTTTGAATTTAGCTTCGTTGGGGTTTTTTTTGTTTGTTTGTCTGGGTTTTGTGGTTTGTTTTTGTTTTTTACTTTGGTGTTTTTATGGGAAAGTGTCAAAACTCTACACGTGAACCTAAACATTCCTTCTCTAAACAGCCTTGTTTTTGTGAAGCTTGTGATGCATCATGATAACCTTTTAAAATTATTTAGATTGACTGTCTCAAATGCTGCTGTTGTGCAGCTTACTCATATGTTGGCATCATCTACTGCACATTCGTTTGATCAATCTGGATGCTCTGTTAATGATTACTCAATTTTTACATCTCCATTGGCAATAAAAATTGATTTGTATTTTTTTACTTGCAATACAAAATACTTCTAACAAATTGCTTCCTGAAGCAGCTTTATTTCTTCAGAAACTGTAGAATGTAAGGTGAAATTTTGATATTTTAGAGCCAGAATGCTGCACTGTACAGTATTTAATTACACTGCTGTAAGGCTGTGAGATGCACTCAATAAAAGGAGTTGATTTCAGGTGATGGCTCCCATAGAAGAAATATTTAAATAATCCAAACCAGTTCTATGTTTGCTATATCTATGCTCTCAGCAAAGCTGCACAAGGAGCACTGTATAAAATACTTTATATTTATGGGGTTGTTCTCCCTTGGACTATGTTATGTGATACCAAGGAAAACACTAAGTCACTCTAAAAATAGAACAGCCACTCATCAGCACTTAAACCTGTACTTATTCATTAAATCACAAAATGAAAGCTTCAAACTGTTGACTATTACAATATTAAAAATTCAGCAGAACCTCAGGGGATTCCTCCCATTGCTCAGAATTAATCCCCTGAAGCACTGAAGCCATGTCCAGAGCAAACATTCTTCATTTGGAAGGCATGTGGCAGAAAATAAAGTAGAGGTAGCGTGTTTGAAGAAATATGCCAACCTGCAGGAACACAGTCTTCAAGTTTCTCCCAGAAATTAAATACCTCAGTGATTAAAATGGCCCTCTTATGTCCTGTAAACTGCTTTGGTTTTACATTTTGGACAAAAACAACAGAAATATTTCCAGGGAGTCTGTTTAAACTACAAAAACAAGACACAATACACAAGGCACAAAATGAGATCAAAACAGCTAAACCCACAACACAGAAAACCTTTCAAAGGTGATTTCATATGCAGTATGGTTTTACCTTTGGACTAGGTACCACGACAAAGGAGGTCACAAGGAAATGAAATATATTCAAAGCAAAACACTGGGCTCTGAGATGTAGGTATTTCATACACTTTGAAAGATCATTTTCAAGGTAGTATTTTGGTCATCAGAACATAAAAGTGTTTTGGTTGGAAGAGACCTCTAAGATCATTGAGTCCAACCACCAATCTAACACCACCATAGCCATTAAGCCATGCCCCAAAGTTCCAGGTCCAAAAGTTTATTGAGCACCTCCAGGAATGGTGAATCCACCACCTCCCTGGGCAAACTGTTCCAATCCCTGACCACTCTTGTAGCAAAGAAATTTTTCCTACCCCACTTCACTACAAACTCTTCTCAGGGAGCTGTAGAGGGCAATGAGGTCTCCCCTCTGTGTCCTCTTCTCCAGGCTAAGTACCTCCAGTTCTCTCAGCTGTTCTTATGAAACTTGTCCTCCAGACCCTTCACCAACTTTGTTGTCCTTCTCTGGATGTGCTCCAGCACCTCGATGTCCTTCCTGAAGTGGGAGGCCCAAAACTGAACCCAGTGCTTGAGCTGCAGCCTCAACAAGTGCTCAGTACAGAGGCAAGTTCATTGCCCTATTTTTGCTAGCCACACTATTCCTGATCCGGCCCAGGATGCTGGTAGTCTTCTTGGCCACCAGAGCACACTGCTGGCTCACGTTCAGCCAGCTGTCAACCAACCCCCCTGAGGTCCTTTTCCACCAGGCAACTTTCCAGCCACTCTGCCCCAAGCCTGGAGCACTGCTCACGTATCAAAACCTAAGCATGGCAGTCCCGTACCTCCAGTCACACATATCCACACACACACCTTCAGTTACTTATCTTCCCCTTAAAAAATATAACTCCAGAATGCAACACACTACACCAAATCCTACAGAATACTATTTCGGGTACAATTTAAATCAATGCAAGTGAGCATCATAGCCAAGCAACCCTGGCCCCTTCATCCTTGCAGCCACACACACAACTGCCCTGCAGCTCCCAAGGCAAACATCTGTGAGGCCGCACTGCCAAGGGAGCATCTGGCTTCCTTTTCCCCTATTTTCAGTAATAACTGCATTGTCTAGTTGCATGCATGTTGTTTATCTATGCCTACAAGTCCATCTGAATGCCATTTGAGGGCGAATCTCTACATACCCATCAGTGAGCCTACGCCAGCAGAAATTATGTGCATTTACAGAATCTGCTTCTGCAAGCATCGCGTTCTCCTGCCAAACCTCTGGTTTGCTTCTGAAGGAAAACACTTACAAGTGGACAATTCCTCCCACAAGGCTACAAGGTCTCTGTAGCACGCTTTCAGGCACTGAATTTTTATGCTCAGTTCACTTTGTAAGCACAGAGCCTCTAGGTTTTGTGGGAAGCAGCAAATTAAAACAGAAGGGAAGAAAGAACACTATGTTGTGCAGTGTACGTGGGATGGAGATGCCATATCGAACAGTAAAACAGAAACCTAGGTGTGCCACGGCACAGAGGGTACATACAGACTGAAATAAAAACATCATCACCACAGTGTAAGGGACAGTACAAGGTTCACCAGATAGATGTGACAACTGGCAGTTATTTGCAGTAAGCTGTAGCTCCTAGAATGAGCTCTAGCACCCCTAGAGACTTCTACTCCCCTGCCCCCTCCTCCACCTTGATATTTTTATAATGACATTTTCTTCTAGTATCACCAGAGAAATGTGCTTTATTTATTATCAGTAAGTATTTTTATGCTCATACTTTCCATTCAAGAACACAGTCTTGAATATATGTTGCAACACAGCTCTCCTTCCACACTCAAGGAATCACACAGGGCAGATGGAATGGGAGCTTCTCAGCTGCACTGGAGATGGTATGAAATGATGACAAAGACATTGGGGATGTTCTGAGACAGGATTTTGCAATGTGTCCATTTTTATAAACATTCATTCCTTTTATCAGAGTCATTAACTGGTTATTAAGGCCTTAAACCTAAAGAACACTTACGCACTTTACTGTAGCTGATCCTCCCATTATTACTCACACCTGTAAAATTACAAAAAAATTATGCAAGGGCTTGGAGAGTCTGGATCCTATGATCACATCACTGAGCTAAAACAGACCAAATGGAGATAAATGTTATTCCAGAAATTAATGGAGCCCTCTCAATCAGAACCTCAGTTGTTTTGGTTTAGTATGTATGTAGGTAACTATCTAGATATAAAACTAAAAACTGACAATACAAAGTGGTTTTCCAAGTTACTTAAATCTTAATGTAAGAGCTGTGGATGTATTTTTTAACGTATCTCATCATTACTCTTAAAAGCATGCTTGGAGTTTGTGGTATTTTGTAATATTAGACAATATGGTCACATTTTCTGCCTTCATTAGAGAGCACATGTTATGTGTTTAAAGTATTTGCATAAATTTTACAGTTAATTGTGCTTTAAATATGCATGATTTGGATGATACTTCCAGACAAATTTCATTAGTATGTCATTGGCAAGGAAAAATTTCAGGAGCCAATTTAGCTGTCAACTGCTACAAGTTACCATTTAGTAGCTTTCATACATATATTAAGGTAAAACCTAGAATCAAAAAAGCAAGGCAGCACATTGTTAGTGTACCAACATCAAGACCAAATGAGAAATAAGCAACAAATCCAACTAATTGGTTTTATATGTTGAAACATCAGAGACCATGGAAAGCTTCTGTACTTAGATGTACCAATAGCTCAAAGTATGCTTTATACAGTCCACAGTTCATAAGGCTTCAGATGTGCATCAGGCATTTCACTGGGCCCTCTATATTTTATGGTTTATGCATCTGATTTGGTGCTGCTTCCTCACCCAGAAGCCAATTACGCTGAACATAATTTGTAAGGCAGATTTAATCATATAGAGGTTTCCGGTCGCTCAATAATTTGATGGTGTTCTGAAAACCCAAACCCAAACCTGTTGGTTACTCTGCATCAGTGCAATAGCTCTGAGCTACTGCAAACAATGTGGGCTGATCCCTGCTAATCCCATTTTGCTGCTTATGGATGATGAGTGATGCATACTGAGATTGTACTGCCATTACACGATGGAGGAGGCTGTATATGAAATGAGGTTAGCTGATTCAGTGGCATCGATGCACCACAAAGATCAAAAAGTTATCCACCTATTTTTATGTCTGTGAGCTACAAATGGGACAATTTGTTCTGCATTAGGAGTTCTGTTCTCTAAATCTTCAAACAACCCACTCAATGCTGAAGTTAATGACAAAGTGGGTCTCAGGAGTGCAGCAGCAGTTGCTTGGAATTGGAGGCAACTGTTGTAGGAGAGGAAACATTTGGCAGGGGGCTGCAGGTGACAAGCTACTGCGAAAAGGTGACTGTGAGGAAAGGTCCCTGGTACTGTGTGCATGTGATCTACACCTGGAATTGCAGTACTGAATAGGAACTTTACCATAAAGGTCTTAGAGGACATGTATGGGAAAATCAGAGAGAGATGAGTGTGGATCCTAGGTGAGCACAGATTTGGTTTTCTAGGGACATGGCCTTCACAACTTCCACAGGCCCAGTAACAGCCATTTTCCAGGAAGGAAGAAAAAAGCTAGTGTGTATAAAATTACATCCCTCAGCAAACAGCAATCAGAATGGAAAAATGGGAGACAAGGGATTTATTAGGAAGAGAAATGTAAAGTAAAACCAAAACAGGACAACAGTAGAAGGCCTTCATGTTCAGGGTCTATCCTTGTCTTCTGGTGTGAGATGAACACTTTTAAGTGCCCTTCAACTCTCATTTCTCAAGTACATGATGTAAAGCAAACCACATATAAAGAACCACTTTCTGAGGAGTTTTTGTACATCTGACTTTCTCTGTAGATCAAGATATTAGCTTGCCTTTGATTTACAGGACTGTGTTTTTTAAGTCCCTTTGTGAACACATCCAAAGTCTGCAAACTGGGGACATTGTGTTTCTGTGTTCCACAGGGCAAAGGAGCTGTTTATTCTTCTTGAAAGCAAAACTAGGGAGCTGGTCACTCCCACCTTCTGAGGTCAGCATCACCATGTTCAAGATGCACTTTCAAGATCTTAATGCAGTTATCACTTTAGAAATTATTCTTCAAGAGAGTACATCCTCTTATGTGTCCCAGCTGGACATTAACAGTTAGCACACTGATTCTCTAAGATGCCAAGGCAAATCTTTCTCAATAAAGCACTCCTTTAAGCATTTTTGTAAAATAATGTCCACTGAAGGATTTTTTTTCCAGAGTATGTTCTCTACCAAACTTATCTTTCACCAAAAGAGAACTTGTTTCCTGACTGCTCTGCCCAGCAATTGTTGCTCAAACTCTGGTTCTTCTGGTGTGCTCCTTACAAAATACCTTGATCTGTGGGAAAGTTAAAGTCTCCTTTAGAGAAGGAGGACTAGCTGATATAGCAAGCATTTTCCAGCCCTGCTTTTCTTATGAAGTAGGGTTGGAAATGAAAAGAAAACCAAAGGAAAACAAAAACCCACAAACTAGTATCCTGTTCACCTCTGCAATATCAGAGCTAGGACAGATACTAATATGGGGATCCTAGAAGTATCAGAAAAAGGAAGCAAATGTCATTAGAATTGTTTTAAATGAGGAGTCCAAGATGATGTGTAGCAGAAGTACAGTTTATATTTATTAGTTTTCCTCTTTCAAGAGGAACAACAACTACTCAGTGCATCCAAAAATACTCCAAGGCATTGACGACATTTTGCAGTTGCAAGCATAACATGGAATGTACCACAACACTGGCACATAAGATTCCTTTTGGTCAATGAAACAATGTGGAAAGCAAAACAAAAGGAGCATTAAAAGCTAAATAATGGATTTGCAATTAGATACATTTCCTTGAACTGTATTTTCATCCGTTTAAGTATCTATTGAGAAGTCATGTTTGTCAGTTAGTGACAAGCATGCAGAAGACATCTAAGTATTGCTGCTTGAGATACATCTTGGGTAAGTATCACAAACTGCAGATAGATGCATACATGCTGTGAGCTCACACTTTTGTGAACAAATTGTTGTGTTCTCTGTCTCTTGAGCCAGAACATGGTCTAAAATCTTGTTATTCTTCCTGGATCCAGTTTGCGACTGAATCCACTCAGCAACTCAATTCACTACATTCATTGATGTAGGTGAAAATTGTCCATAGACATTTCCCAACATTAATTTAATATTCTAAGCACTTCTTTGCATAATGAAATCAAACTGTCAGAAGTATATACAGGTCTGAACAAAATATGCATCAGTAACAAAGGATAATACAAATGAAACCACATGGGAAAACTCAGTGTCTCAGGAAGTACTTAGTAGATAGCACTGCAAAAATACTACAATTATGCTGTCGGAGTAGACCTGTTGTACCAACACACACAAAATTGTAATAAACATAATTTTCCAAACTATTGGCCACGGTTGACAATGAAGACAGGGTAATAGCAATGAATATTCCAAGGGTTAGGGGTAAAATTTATGAATTTTAATAGGTTTGTTTTACCAAAGGTGAATTCAGCTTTCAGCAGCTTGATATGCAACAGATCTTGGATGAGGTTTTAAAAGTCTGCAGGGCGAATTCCATTGCCCTTCTGCTGAAATGTCCCTGCCCTGTCAATTTTCAGTGGGACAATTTAGAATCATTTATTGGTGTGAATTAGTTGGGGAAGGGGGGAAATATTCAGATCCCAGAAAATCTTAGATGTCAGGAAAAGCAAAAAGTAACACTGATCAGCATAGAAGATGAAGCATGATTTAAATGCTGCAACCAAGGAAACAGAACAAAGCATCAAAAGCAAAATATCTTCCAGTCACTCTCACAGCAGATTGCATTCCAAAGTGGTATCATTAATGTGGACTTCATAGCAGCTAGTATGTTATGGGATCAGCCAAAGACTTGTGTAATAATACACAGGCAAATTGATTATCCTGAATGTTTCTGTGTGAAGAGTTGACAGAATTCTCAGACTAGTGCACTGCATCATCAATGATAAACAGTTTTATTTATAATCCTTAAGCAATCATTATCACATTACTAAGTAATGATTTAAAAACAAAAATAATTTGAAGCCATATGAAGTTGATGTGAGACCCTCTAAGTTCATACACTATGGGTTTGTTTTCTGAAAGAGCATCTCTGATGCTTGCTGCACTCCACACTGAATTACCAATCTGGGTAGCTTTTGATAAATAGCTAGATAACAGTTCAGCATTAAAGCAAGTCAACATAGCAACCTGTTCAAAGAACTAGGCCAGTCAAATGCAAGATAAATTAAACAAATACAATTACTGAGGAAGTCCATGCAATTGTGAAAACTGAAATAAAACCCCACAATGCTCACTTGAATGGGGGCAGAAAGTGGAAGGTCTGCTTACCATTATCTTTACTGCTGTTTTCCTCAATTGTCATTTGTTCTGCCAGCTCAGACAGTGATTCATCGATGGTCTGGCTTCCACGCAAGGTTAAGGAAAGTCTTCTCTTAAACTTTTTCATCCTATCAATGTTAATTCTGGCTTTAAGGAAGCCTAAAAAAATAAATAAATTAGAAAGCAAAAAGTAAGCAAAAAAATCAGTTCCTCAGAAAATGAAATTTAATTATTTAATATAAAAATGCAGAAGGCTTACAGAAAATTTTGTAATATGCAAGTTATCCTTAAAAGAATATCCTTAAAGCAAGGTGACTCTACTGAAGAAGATTGTCTCAAGAGTGAGGTACCTGGACATTTTTGCAATTTTCATTTGGTAGGCAAAATAAAGAAGCTTGACTGCTTTTGTAAAACAGAACAGCTACGTTGATGACTAATTTTACAATCCAATAATAAAACAAACAGTCATCTGAGAATTTCATCTGTGTGTGCCCTGTTGCCTCCTCCACAACCTACTTCACTCACCCCATTGAGGAAGAGGAGGCTGGAACCTTCTCTCTCTTTTAGCCCATTTTTTGCCCTTTTCACCAAAGGAGCAATGGAGTCACTGGAAGTCTAAAATCCAAAAGCAATTCTCGAACCTGATCCCACCTAGGGAAACAGCCAGGACTTGACAAAAAGGGCTGGAATGGGCATTTCTCTAGCCAGGCAGGAAAAGACTGAAATGGAAGCGAAGTAGGAGGCACTTTCTCCATGAAAAGTGGTAGGCAAACAAGTAGTAACAACAAAGATCCAGGCTGATAAACGTGTTGTCACAAGTCTACGCTGGTAAGTGAACTTTGCAGTGAGCCATATGCTTGCCCTCACATGAAAAGAAGCACAACTCTGTCCTTTGTTTCTCCATGTGGATAATTCACCAGAGATCTTACTTTGTGTAACTTGTTCATCTGTTCATAGTCTCCAAGAATCACACAGGCAGTGTCAAACACAAGCACAGCACACTTTGTAGCTTGAGCTGTTAATATATTTTTTTCTTACATCAGCCTCTTTGCACTACAAAATGGATATTAACATGCAAAATTAAAAAAAAAAAAACCAACAAAATTTTCCTCCTTGAAACAGAGAAATGCAAGAAGCAGAATGCTAAAGATCTAGATCTAGTAGAATGCTAAAGATCTAAATTTAATTTAGTGACAGGACAAGAGGAAATGGATTGAAGCTTCAAGAGGGCAGGTTTAGATTGAATACTGTAAAAGAATTACTTCCTAATAAAGTGGTGAGACACTGGAACGGGTTGCCCAGAGAAATCATGGATGCCCCCCCCCGGAGATGTTCAAGGGTTCATCCAACTTTGTCTAGTGGGAGGTGTCCTTGCCTATGGCAGGGGGATTGGAGCTAGATGATCTTTAAGGTCCCTTTCAACCCAAACCATTCTATGAATATATAAGCAGACACATTCCAATTGCAGAGTTTACTCTTTGTTTAGATGCTAAGTAACAAAAAAGAGAACAAATCGGTGAAACAAGTTGGAAGTGGCTGTTGGTGCAAGGAGGATGCATAGATAGAATAACCCAGGACAAGACTAGATTGCACAGGACAATACCATAAGAAAGTTAATAAAAGATGACTTTTCGGATCTGATACCCAAAGTCTGAGCTGAACAGGATGATCATAGGCAAAGTAGCAGCTGCATCCACGTGGGAGGAGAGAGATTAAAAGATAAGGAAACACCTTAAGAGAATGACAGCTACTACAAGCAGAAATAGTCAGGTATTGAGTACAGATCTGTAGAAAATTAAAACTGCTGGAGACGGAGTTAAAGAGGCAGTTTCCAAACTGCCCTTTGAATGCATTGCTGGATGTGCAATAAAGCCACACCTCAGTATGAATAATTTTGCTCTCACTCAAAAGCAGGATATACTTATTGTTAAGGAACTGCACTTAGAGAATGTCCCAAAGGGAACATTTACTTTTCCTGTTCAGGACCTGCTTTAAAGACCTGACTTGAAACTGCTTTATTTCTGCATTTATTTTAGCTTTCCCAAAATGAAGGCTTATGTTTCTCTTAAAAAGCTATTTAAAACAAAAACAACTGGAAGGATACTTTCTTTATGTGTGGTTTTACTCAATCCACCTATAGCACTCTTTGCAACCCCCATCTTCTTATATGCATTATTCTCTACAAAGGATACATGCAATTTTCAGCTATGTAATGCCCTCAAGCTACCTGACAGCACAACAATTTCTTCCCAATTTTCCACTTGGGCAGTAACTGGGAAAATAAAATAAAATAGATGCTTTTACATGGAAATGGGCTGCTCCTGGCTTTTGATCTCATACATGTTTAAGCCTACACAACTTTTAAATCAAAAAAGGTCTACTGTTGAAGAATATTACATATAAATTAACACACATATGGACTGAAAAATCTGAGAGGCATTGTCAATTTCAAACTAATATAAATCCAAATGTTTTTTCTAACTGTAGTTAAAAAAATTCTCATGGTAAAGGATGGTTTCGTGGTGTGCTGAAGGCCCATTTTTACCAAGATTCAGAATTAAGTTCAAGGCTTGATTTTGAAAATTTACATGTAAAAGAGAATCAGGAGTGAGAATCCATGAAGGTGAATGCTGCCTTCAAGGGAAATGTAATTCAGGAAAAGATATTCACTGATATGAAATCAAATTTTCCCCCCCTAAAGCATCAGTGTTCTTGCTAATTCAGATGTGTAAAGGATGCATGTATTGAAAAAAGGGGAGAGGGGAAAGCATAGAAATGTCCTATCTTTTTGATGTCTTTATTCTTACTCCTGACTTAAGTCACAGAACCTGCTGAATCTTGGTAATTGGAGATAAAAGTCTCAGTGAACAGAGCTCTGAAAATATGATCTATACAATCCACAGATAGCATTGGTTTTCTAAAATGACAGCAATTTCACTGAAAATTCAATTTTAGTTCAGTAATTCAATTTTAATTCCATTTACCAATATGAATCACAGAATCACAGAATTACCTAGGCTGGAAAAGACCTCTAGGATCATCAAGTCCAACCTATCACCTAACCCTTCTAATTAACTAAACCATGGCACTAAGTGCCTCACCCAGCCTCCTTTTAAACATCTTCAGGGATGGGGACTCCACCACCTCCCCGGGCAGCCCATTCCAATGGGCAATCATTCTTTGTGATTAATAGCAACTTGTTTACTATTAATTTTTGCCAGCTCATAACAGTTGCATACTTATTTTCTCCATTTAACAGTAAATTTAATTTAAATCCCAAGAAGAGTTACTTGATTAGTACACCTTTAATGGTTATGATTTGATGCAGTAAGATTCCTAATGTTCCCCAAACTGTTACTAGCTCCGAGGAGAAGATGCACTTGATTTCTGAGCTTTACAAACAGAGCCCAGGGCTTCCCTATTCTGATCTGCAAATTTCTCTACTCTGATTAAGTCGTACCCAAATCAAGTATTTCAATGTCACTGCAGAGAGATGCATACACATGAATGCAACGAATGCAAGCTCTACTCTTCTGCAGACAGAATGAGGACAAGCAAGCTGATACGATACTATCTGATACAACCCAGAAAAGCTGGCAGAGACACACTTGTTCAATCCTTACACTGACATAAAGGAAGTGACAATGTATTAAAGGAACTGCTGCTTCTTACAGACCAGCTCCAACCCACTTGTCTTTTGTCTTTAAAAGCAACACAATTGAATCCTTGGACACCATGCTATAGTTTACATTTTGTCTACATTTTTCTCTTTTCTCCTTAAAACCTGTAGAAATATTTTTCAGCAGGTGTTGCCGTAAGCTCAGGTTGCTCAGGTTGTAATCTCCTGCTTTGCCCACAAAGTCACTTAAAAGCCATCACCCTTAATCACAGAATGCTAGGGGTTGGAATGGACCTCTGAAGCCCAACCCCCCAGCTAAGGCAAGGCTGCAAAAAAGGTCAATAGGAACACATCCAGGTGGGTTTTGAATGTCTCCAGAGATGGAGACTCCACCACCTCTCTGGGCAGCCTCTTCTAGTGCCCCAACACCCTTAAATTAAAGAAGTTCCTCCTCATGTTACATGGAACTTATGTTCAAGCTTGTGCCCATTAGCTCTGGTCCTGTCACTGGGGACCCACGATCATCCTGACACCCACCTCTCAGATATATGTAAGCATTCTTAAGAACCCTCCTTAGCCTCCTTTTCTCCAAGCTAAACGGCCTCAGCTCTCTCAGCCTGCCAGCTCGGGGTCATCCTGTGTCTTCCAGGACTCCCGGATCCTTTTCCCCAGAGCTGCTCTCCAACAGCTCAGCCTCCAGGCTGTACTGATCCATGAGGTTGTTTTTGCTCAGATGTAGTACTTATCAATGTGGGATCTCATCAATGCTTATCAGTACTTCAAGGGTGGGTGTCAGGAGGATGGGACCACTCCATGACCTTCAGAAGTCTCTTCCAACCTCTACCTTTCTATAATTTAATACACCACTAACTTAGGCTGTAGATTTGTAATTTGAAGCAAATACAGACAAAATTTTCAAAAGCAATAGTTTTATTTAATAGCTTAAATTTAAATCTCTTTATCACAGGAGGGTCTCAAACACCAAAAGCTCCCTAAGATTTTACTGATTCAAAGCCCTGTGAAGCTGGTGGGGACCTGTCCTTCAACAAGCTTCAGATCAGACTAGGTGCTGACTCTTCTGTTTCCAGATGTTATATTGCATTAAGATGCATCTACAGAGAGAGTAAGCATCTGAAGATTAATTTTCCACTTAGATACACACCGAAGTTGCTCTTTGACAGTTTTTACAAGCTGTTTTACAACATGGTAGGTGATTTACAACCATCTAAAGGCAGTTTTTGTTCTGAAAAATTCATTATCTGAAGATGACAGCTAAAGGAGGAGGAAGGGGCAGGACAAACCCTATATAACAGTAGCCAGCAAACAACACCATGGACATAACACAGCCCTTAAGGATGAGTTAACAAACTCAAGCCACAGCACAATGCATTAAAGATAGCAGCTAACATTTGAACTCCTGGGATAGAAGAAGGTGCAAACAAACTTAGAATCATGAAATCCTAGAATTGGTTCAGTTGGAAAATACCTTTAAGATCATCACGCCCAACCGTTACAAGGACCTCTGAAGATAATCCAATCCAATCCCCCTGCCAAAGCAGGATTACCTAGGGCAGGTCACACAGGAATGCATCCAGACAGGTCTTGAAAGTCTCCAGAAGAGACAATGGGCAGCCTTCTCCAGGGCTCCAGCACCCTCACAGCAAAGAAGTTTCTCCTCAAATTGAGGTGGAGCTTCTTGGGTTCCAGTTTGTATCTGTTGCCCCTTGTCCCATCTCAGGATACCACTGAGAAGAGACTGTGCACCTTCTTGACACGTCCTCAGCAATACAATTATTAATTATTGCCATAATCCACGGTGTCATTCACTGTGCCTTTCAAATCTGAATAGATAATAATTGAACCTTCCACTAGCATTTTGATTACACAAGTTACAGGTCAGTTAAATATTTTCAAGCACATAACAAACTCTGCATCATTCACTTGTTTGGCTTCATGAATCATTTTAGATGCATCTAATTTAAATACAGTTCTGAAGACAATAATCCAAGTTTGTGTCAGAAAGAGAGGTCTAGAAAGCTTGGAGTACAGCAAACAATATTAATTAAAAACAGAAACGGGAAACACCTGTCAAGGATATTGTCCCCTTAATCTAAAATGAAAACCAGCTTTCCATAGTGATTCCAACTGTTCCCAATTTACCTGAATTAAGAAGGTAAAAAAAAAAAGCTATTGATCACATAATCAGGTAGTCTGAGAACAAATTATTAAATTCATGAGCAATATATGGATTTTAAACCACTTGTAGAATTCACATCTAATACAGCACTTCCTTACAGTCATGATTCTGCTCTACAAGAATGGATTACAAATCCTGCATCTTACTCATTGCATCTGTTCTTTGTATATGTCTCAAGTCATGTTTGTTCACAACAGTGAACAAAAAAATTACATTGTGTTTTTCCATGCTTGGTCTTCAGAACTACTTAAAAGTTATTATGTTTCATGCTGCATTACGTCAAGGAACTGACATTGTATAGATGTAAGTGACATCTGACAAACAAGGCTTTTGTTACTGAGGAAATAAAAAAGAATTGTGAAGTCAAGTATCACAGCCTAGTTTGACCTCCCAGTGAAAAAAGGGCAAAAGGATCCTCACAGTCTTTTCCTTATGAATAAAACAATATTCAAGAAGGAAAAAGCTTCTGAGGTGAAACCCCTTTTGCTGTACATATAGAATCATAGCCAGTTACTGAAATCTGAAGGTATGAAAGGTACTCACAAAGGTTAAATTCTTATCTGAGGCTTCTTATCCCCCTAAAGTGAGTAAGAGTAACTATATTCAGCTCTTGATCTAGAACATCACCTGGAAGAGTCTCTGAGAATAAATATACAGAAATTAGCCTGCCCTAATTTAATGTAGGTTGTGAATATTCTTCCTTATCTTCACCCTCCCGTCCCAATCATTTCATCTTAAAGAAGGGCAGAAATCAAAAGGATTATTTTGTAAAAACACCTTAAGTTAGCAAATACATTGATCACTACTACAGGCATATTTAACTGTTACAGCATTTAAAAGAAAACCAAATGTGACCAAAGGGTGAAATTCTGCAATCTTTTTTTTCCTGTCTCATGTTTATCTCCATTCAGCAAATCTGCATTCTTTCAGGGAGGTTGTGGAGCACAGAATCACCCAATGTGATCAAAAATATACACACAGAGTCTCCCTCATGCAGATAGAAGCAATACTAAAAAGAAAATCTCAGAGATATTCTACTTCATAGATCTCTCTAGATTAGATGGATTGTAGTGATTAATAGTTCTGTGTTAATTACCAAAGGTTCTGTTCTTTCAACAGCCGAGAGAAAAAAAAAAAAACCCACAGTGTGAGTTAAATTGGTCGATTTTGGAGCCAGTAAAATCAGTGAGTTGACTGGCAAAGCTTCTTGCATTTGTCATCAGATCCGTGAAATGGAAGTCTTCTTTCTCTTGAAGAGGAAGGCAAAAAACAGGTTATATGGATGTGGCATATACATTACCAGCAGGCCACAGAACTTTCCATCTCAAAAGATATAGCAAGCACTGGAAATCAAAAGCAATGCCTGCAATTTTATTGGCTTTAAAAAGCTTAAAGACTTAACAGAGCCCACAAAACCTGCTGCTCACCAATACTGAGATTATTTTTGTGATATTCACAGCGTTGCAGCCATCACCACTTCTGGGGAGCATCTCCTTCAGTCTTTAGAACACTGAGCAGAAAACTTCTCTTAGGCACACGACAGTGTTAGTTCTAGGACCAAAAAGCATCTTTTGAGAGCCTGAGAATGTCTGTCAGTAAACAGCATGGGCTTTCAAAAACTATAAACCAGTTTGCTGGATTATATTTCCACTGCAATTCAGGTACTAAATCAAAGAATCTCATACTCAAGGATGTTCTCTCAGTCTCCAGTAGCTATCAGCCCCACCATTACCTGTCCTGAAAGTATCTTAACTTCCAGGAGCAGAGTTCAATGTGTGCTGCTTCTTGTGTTCACAAAGAAGTTGTATTTATAATTAAGACCTAAAGCAAGGAAGCACTTTCCATTTATTCCCATATTCTTGAATCAAGTACCAAGAGACACAACAAATACACCACAGCAATATAAACTAAAGACACTCCTGATTCGGACAAGCAAACATAGTCAAGTTATCCAAACAGAATTTTTAAACCCTTCACCCTTTTTTCTCTTAAACCAGAAATTAATTACACCAGAAAAGCTGTTGAGGAAACTCTATCATGGTCTTCCTGGAAATGAACCACCAAGTGAGAGCTAGAAGAGAGTTCATGCCAGGAAAAAAAGGCTTTGTAATTTTTGAAGCTGCAGACAAAATGAAAGCCATGAGGAAAAAATAATTTTCTACAATTAATTGCTACAATTCCTGTAAATTTACAGCTCACACTTTCTCCTCTAAATTTTGAATTCTTTGGTTCATTACTTGTTGAACCTCAATACACATTTGTGAACACCAAAAAACCTGACATCAGACAACCGAGAAAGAAAGGGGTGAGGGTCCATTTCTTCTCCCTACTATCAGGTCATAGGATAAGAGGAAATGGCCTGAAATTGTGCCAGGGGAGGGTTAGGTTGGAGATTAGGGAAAACTCCTCTGCTGCTAGAGTGGTCAGGGATTGGAATAGGCTGCCCAGGGAAGTAGTGGAGTCCCCATTCCTGGAGGTGTTGAAGAAACCTGTAGACATGGCACTTGGGGATGTGGTTTAATGGCCATGGTGATGTCGGGTTGGAGGTTGGACTCAATCCAACCAAAATAAATTTGTGATTCCATGATTCTATGAAAGCTACAAGGCAAAAGACTAAAGTCTTCCATAATTATTGTATGCATACATGGCTGTGCATGTGAGTAACATCAAAGAATCAGGACCGGTTTAAAACCAGACACCTTGGGCTGCTTTTCTCTTACACTTCTGTGCACATGAAGGAAATTTTTCACAGAAAGAAAGAGAAACAGAACTGCTTCACAGTCATTGAGGGCTTTGTTTTGCTGGCATTTTTGGAAGAAACCACGATACAGCAACACAGGAAGAGTTTTCCATTAGTGAACAGGAGACACTATAAGCAGCATGGTGTATAGATCATCTTCTACAGTACTGACAAGTATTGATGACATACATCAATATTTTCACTATGAATAATGGGCCACATATAAGATCTGATGTACTGAAGGCATTACACTGAGACGCAAGACACTAAGGAAAAAAAAAAGGATGATAAAACTGCCTCTCTGGAGATTTCTTTAATGTATATGTAAGATTAATCACTCTGACCTGTATTCTGTATTTTCCCAGAGATTTCTGAAAGAGTAAGCTTTAGTACAATTAGTATTTCTGAAATAACAGAGAGAATAGAATAGCTTGGCTACAACTAAGAAAAGTAACTACTGTCAGAAAAACCACCCTAAGCAAGTTTTCACAGTCAGGCTGAGCATGTGTAATATCTCCACCGAGATATTTTAAAGGCAATTCTTTATGTCTCTTAAAATTATTTCTTCATCTCTCTTCTGAGGAAGGACTAAGAGATTTGGGGCTTTTTTAGTCTAGAAGAGAGCAGACTGAGGGGGAATTTCAACAATGCTGATCAATACTGAAAGGGTGGGTGTCAGAAGGATGGGACCAGGCTTTTTTCAGTGGTACCCAGTAACAGGACAAGGGGTAACAGGCACAAATTTAGACAGAAGGAGGAGCTTCTTTAACTGAAGGGTGCTGGAGCACTAGAACAGGCTGCCCATAGAGATGGTGGAGTCTCCATCTCTAGAGACATTCAAAACCTGCCTGAATGTGTTCCTGTGTAACCTTTAAGTGTACCTGCCTTGGCAGGGGGGTTGGACTCACCTCCAGAGGTCCCTTCCAACATGTACCAGTTTGCTGTTCTGTGACAATTCCAAAGAGGCAGTAAATAAACTCATTTTTGCAATAAACTATGGTTCAAAAATTTGTGAATTTTGTGTAAATTAATGAACATCTTTCACTAAACTTATAAATTGCTCTGATTCAGTATTTGTTTTAAATTCACAAATTATTGATTTTAATTCTCTTCTCCAGTTCTGTAACTGCTATGACTTCAGAGATTCAGCACTAAGACAAAAACATCTCCAAACGGTTAAGTCAATTCTAAATTTTTCTGCTATATTAATTTTTATATAGCAGTCAAGATGTCTCAGTATGGGACCAATTTGTTCTGTTACAACACTCAGACAAATGCTGCTACATCTCTCTGAGATGCTCACGCTGGCATTTCATGGTCAGCTGGATATACTGTGCTGGTTTAAGGCTAATTGGAATATTTTAATGAAGAAAACTATACTGTAGGCTGTGAAAGGAAAAACAAGGGTGATGTCTACTNACACACATGGATCATGTCAGTATCCACTTCCAAGAATACTAAACACCTCAGAATGACACTATTCCTAATGCAAACTATTATCTCACTGACATCCTGGAAAAGAAAGAAGAGTTTTGACATATGTTTGACAAGTGGCTTTGCAAATAGTTAGGCTGGCAACAAAAGGGTGGTGGCAATCCACCCTTCAAGGCAGAGGGAAAGAAAGCATGAGCCTGCTTAAACCAATTTAGTGTCACAACTGAAATATAGCACTGATCGCTGGTGCACGTCAAAGGCAAGGTAAGTCTGTCCTCACCCGGAGCACTGTGATCAAACTGCTGTGTACCAGAGAAGTAGCCTGAAAACCAGAGTTTTGCCTTAGGTTTATCTAGTCTAGCTAAACAAAAACTGAGATCTGAAATAACTGCAATCTGTGGACAAAACAGAGGACAACAGCAAATGCTGTTAAGGAAAGATGATGTGAGAAAGCAAGAACAAATGGGTATGAACTGAAGCAAAAGCATTCAGCGCAAGTGCCTTCAATCCTCTCAGGCCCTTCCATTCCCACCACACAATAACCACATGCAGATTCTTCTTTTCCTGTCTCTGTATTTCTCCCGCAGCAACACCCCACTTCCAAATTAAGTCATCCTGCCAAGCCTCACAAAAGGTATTTTTCAGGGTACTTCGAAGGAGCAGCAAGGAAAAACAGGAGGGAAAAAAAAAAAAAAAAGAAAAAAGAAAAAAGAAAAAAATCTTCACTTGAACATAAAAAATAAGGCAACTGCCATGCATCAAGCTGTCACAACTGTCACAGTTGGCTCAAAAACAAGAACCCTAAATGGAGACTGACATATTTGGAAAGTGAAGATCTTTCTGTATCACAGGATGTTCCTTTTCTTTGCCCGTGCAGATAGTTCTTCCCTATGTGTCTTTTACACTCAGTCTCACACATTGTTCTTCCTCCAGGCAACTGACACTGCCCAGGCAATGGTTCCAATTCTGAAATTAAATTACAAATACACAATTTGGGTGACACCAGTTAATCTGCAGTTAATCAGCTGACTGGATTCATATAATGGACTTTTTTTATTGTTATTCTTTGTTTTGGGGTTTTGGTTGGTTGGTTTGTGTTCCGGTTTGTTTTTTTTGAAATTATCATTTCAAACACTTGAGACCAACAGCCTTTCAGGATATTCTTACCTTCTTATCTCCACAAACTGACCACAGGCTGTGAGATACCTTGCCAAAGAAGAGCTACAGGTTGACACTCTCCTTTTGCCTTTACTTGGTCAGGCATGCATAAACTTGCCTTCTGCACAATGGAGAACTCCCACTGTTGTTGAGTTTGGTTTGGTTTTTTTAAGTGCCCTCCTTCCTGTACTGCTGTCAGTAGCTTCTTAACTTGGGACTTCCTTAGGATCACCTTTACCTTTTTTTCTCTGCTGTGCACAAAAGACAGGTGATTCAAATTTCAACAGCCCTAAGGAAGTACTACAGATACTACAGTTAGTTCTGCTAATTCTTAACAGTAACCCAACAACGGTACTTTCCACCTCTATTAATGTATTCTTATTGGAGAGGCTCCAAACTAAAATGCAGGTGAAAAGCTCAGGACACAAAGTGAATTATGAAAACCTATACGTAGAGAAAAGAATGCATCATAGACCTAAAACTAAGTCATAACATAGTAAAGCAATGAATGCTTACAAAACTGTTTCAAAAAAATCAAGAGGGCTCTGGTTCTTAACTGAGCTGGCTCTCGTCAGACCCCATCTGGACTACTGCGTGCAGTTCTAGAGCCTCCAGCACAGGAAGGACATGGAACTGTTGGAGCGGGTCTAGAGGAGGGCCATGAAGATGATCGGAGGGCTGGAGCAGCTCTGCTATGAGAACAGGCTACAAGAGTTAGGGGGCTCTGCAGCCTGGAAAAGGCTTCCAGGAGACCTTCCAGGAGGCCTTCCAGTATCTGAAGGGGGCCTACAGGAAGGTTGGGGAGGGACTATTTATAAGGTCTTGTAATGACAGGACGAGGGACAATGGGTTTAAACTGGCAGAAGGGAGATTTAGACTGGATGTTAGGAGGAAGTTCTTTGCAGTGAGGGTGGTGAGGCACTGGCACAGGTTGCCCAGGGAGGCTGTGGCTGCTCCCTCCCAAGGCCAGGTTGGAGGAGGCCTTGAGTGACCTGTACTAGTGGGAGGTGTCCCTGCCTATGGCAGGGGGTTGGAACTAGATGATCTTTGAGGTGCCTTCCAACTTAACCATTCTATGATTCTATCCTTGGAAGTGGGGTTCAAAACATAGTTATTGACCATGAAGAAAGAAAAAACAAATTGTTATGTAATTATGAAATATTTCTCTTCTGCATTCATCACCTTCATTGCTACAAGTTGTAAGAGAAACTTGATGATGGCAGCCAATGTGGTAGGTATGCTATGCTTTCTGTCCCACTAAAATTTCAGTAGAAGCACTTGCATTCTTGCTTTACACAAAGTGATAAACCATATTCGAGTTAAAGAGAGCAAATATTGTTTCCAAGAATCAAGACTGAAATTGCTAAATTAAAGAGTGGTTGCTAAAACAATCCAGTTAAATTTCTGGAGCAGTAACAAGTACAAACATCTCTGTGTATTGTTACTGAAACCGAACAGATACAGAAAGAAACAGATAGCAAAATCTCATACAGAAAGCTTTGAAGGTGGCAATCAAGTACACACAATCATAAACTCATTGTGACGATGACTGCCCAACAGCTCAACCTGTACTTTGTTGTTCACAATAGAATTTATATGAAAGCTACTTCAACTGTCTATTCAGCTCAGCAGTCCTCAACTGCATCAAAGCAGCTGAGCTACTGAAGAGAATGTTCTATCACCACACAGATGGGGGCGGGGGGAATAGCAGCTATCTTCATTGCTAGTGTCCCACCAATATTTAAACATCTACTAAAATAGACTTTTGTTAGGGATGTTATTCTGGAATCTACAATATGAGAAGTTCACTGATTCATAATGTGCATTGGGTTGGAAGGGACCCTCTCAAAGGTCATCTTGTTCAAGTGAGCAGGGACACCTCCAACTAGATCAAACTGCCTAAGGTTCACATCAAGTCTGATCTTGAATGTCTTCAGGGCCTTAACCACATCCCTGGGCAACTTCTTCCAGTATTTCACCACTCTCATTGTAAAGAACTTCCTTCTTGCAAAGAAAAAAAAAAAAAATAAAAAATTGATGTTTCCACGCTAAAGCAACTAGAGCCACTGAAGAATGAAGCAAGGAACTGTAATGTGCAATGAAAAACTGACAGATGCAAACTACAGAACAAGAAGAGACAAGAAACTGAAGTGGAGACTTGCAAAAGGAGTGAAAGGACTGGAGCAAGGTGTATGTCACAAGTCCTCTCACCAACAGAAAGGGAAAACGTTGACAGAGACTTGATCTACATCTCAAGACAGTAGCCCAGACACTAGGCTAATTACTAGATCAAAAGCCCAGACCTTCACGTGCTGCAAAGCACCACAGCTCTCTGGCTTCTCTAGATTAATCCATTCAAAACACTTTCTAAGTGTAATTCTGTTCCAAACCTCCACTGAACAGAGTATCAGCTGTCCCACCAGAGCCACCACAAAGCTGAAAAGCAGCATTGTTGCATGTTCTGAGCTAAGTCAACAGAAGTGTTGTTACAAGCTTACACTTGATGTGGACCAAGTTTGTAGTGATGGGTTATCCTACAGCAAGAGCAATAAACAAATCTGCTATTGCTAGAGGTGAAGCTGTGAGCTGAGGTGCAGGAGCCCACATAAACCTGTACTGGTAGCTTTCCAGGGCAAAACAGCAACTAAAAAACCCTCCAAACACATAAACAGTTTTATTCCAGGCACTAAAGAAACAAGGGTTTTCAAGAAGTCAAATTACTGGTTAGTATTCTTAGTATTTTCTTTGGGAAAAAAAAGGGAAAATCATTTTCACCATGACTAGACTTGGTAATTTATATTTAATTGAATTTCTGTTACTGACCTATTTCTCTTCCCACTGAACAAATACTCCCTATCAGCTTCCAGGAGAACCATCAGGCCAACATAAGACACCTCAGAAACTCAAGAGAGTCTTGCTTTAAATGCCATTGGTGAATGAAAGTTTTCCAAAATTTACATCGGCTCAAGAAGATTTAACATAAAATAGGAAATTTTCTATTCCCCACACCTTCACTTTGACAGTTCTCAAGTGTTTGCAAGAAACAGAAATTTTATTCCCCAGGATTATCTTGCAGCTAAGGCTCTGTCTTGCAAAGAAGCAAGAATTGAAGCATTCAATCAAGACAACATTCCCTTGTTTACTCAACGCCATGATTATCTTAACTTTGCCAAATCAGTCGGGTATCCATAAAGCATCTAGTCTCAAGGGGTTGATCCTTCAGAAATGACTGCTAAAAAGGGACACACAAGGGGTAAGTGACAAAGGTTGTTCTAGCTTGTATTTGTGAAGCCTTCTTAGAAAAGCAACTCAAGGAGGGGATTTATCATCACTTTTGTTCTATCACAAAATACGCTAATGATTTGTCATATCCAGTTAGTGAACCCTTAAGTGCCTATGTCAGGTTTTAATCTTTAAAAGAGAACAAGGCACAAGATCTTCAGGTCTTCAGAAGATCTATGGTTTCCTTTACTGTGTACAACAACCCTTAAGTCAGTAGTGTTACTATTTAGAGATCATTTGAATGTTTAGCCAAAGGAATGATGCTTATTGATGCCACGGAAACTGGTCTAATTCCTCAGAGACATACATAAACTATGAGCCAGTGGTATGCCCAGGTGGCCAAGAAGGCCAATGGCATCCTGGCCTGCATCAGGAATAGTGTGGCCAGCAGGAACAGGGAGGTCATTCTCCCCCTGTACTCTGCACTGGTTAGGCCGCACCTTGAGTACTGTGNGCAAGCTGTATTTTGGTACTCTCTTCACTTAGCTTATCCTCAAAGAAAGTGGAAAGACCCAAAATATGACGAAAACATAAAAAATCATCGTAAAGAATTAGGACTAAGAACAGATTTATCCAAAGTCCTCACAACCCAAAAAGGAATCACGTTTTATTCAGAAGTAAGGCAATATTCAAAATGGTTCTTGAACAGAACTGTCACACCAATAATAATTTCTTTTTCAGAACCAGCAGAAGACAGATGCCATGATTTATGTGAGGAAGACAGATTAGAAACAAATGGCAGCTCTTACACAAATAGAAACCAGAGCAGCGTGCAAACTTCTTACTTACATAGTCCAGCTAACATTATCAGTGTGTGCTGCACAAATATTGACTATTTTTATCAAATCAGGTATATCTTAAAGCACAAGCAAATCACTGACAGGTTATTAGCCCAGTTTTAGTGTCATGTGTTCTACTGCTCTTAAAACAGCTTGCCCTGAATTTGGTTTTAATTGTTCTAGTCTATGTTTTCAGAAGTATGTTTCCTTCCCTGGGAAATCAGGGCAGTCCTTTCTTTCAGCTATGAAGCAGACTGCTAGCCAGCCATTACTCTGCCATCTGTGCTCAGCCCCTTAGCCTAGATGGCCAATTTAAATTTCAGGCAGCTGAAACTATTCAAGTAAAAATACTGAAGTGTGCTATTATTTCTAATTATCTTGTACCCTGCATAGCAGTTTCTTAAATTTGAAATAGCTTTTAAAAAAAGTTGAGAGAAATATGTGACTCAGCCAAATTGACAGGAAGATGATATTTTACATAATTCAGAATTGTCACAATGCATATTCCTAGCTGGCTTGGAAGTAATTACAACTAAAATTTCCAATACAAGAAACTGCTAGCCTGGGAATTATTATATTTTTTTTTTTATCCTTAATACACTAACAGCTGTACAATAACACAGGCTTCAAGGCTAAATACAAATGGCAAAATTAATTTCTTGATTCATAGAATGGTTTGGGTTGGTAGGGATCTTAAATATCATCTAGTTCCAAACCACCTGCCATAGGGAGGGACACCCCCCCACTAGCCCAGGTTGCTCAAGGCCTTATCCAACCTAGCCTTGAATGCTTCCAGGGAGAGAGCATCCGCAACCTCCCTGGGCAAACTGTCCCAGTTTTAATTCACTCTCCCTGTCAAGAATTTCTTCCTAATATCCAATCTAAATCTGCACTCCTCCGGCTTCAATCCATTGCCCCTCATCCCATCACTACAAGCCCTTTTAATAAGTCCCTACCCAGCTCTCCTATAGCCCCTGTGTCAGGTACTGGAAGGCTGCTAACATGTCTTCTTGGACCCTTCTCTTCTTCACGCTGAACAGCCCCAACTCTCTCAGCCTGTCCCCATAGGGGAGGTTCTCCAGGCCTCTGATAACCTCCATGGCCCTCATCTGGATCTGCTCCAGCAGTCTGATGTCCCTCTTAGGCTGGGGGTACCAGAACTGGATACAGTTCTCCAGATGAGGTCTCACAACAGCACAGTAGAGGGCAAGAATCACCTTCTTCATCTTCTTGGGATCAAAGAAGATTCTTCTTTACTATGAAAACCAATACACTACAGTTAAAGACTGTATGGTGATCAGAGTTTATTTTTCTTTTAATTTTATCAATGCTTAACTTTTTAAAAAACACTTTAACTTCAGTGAACAGCAAGAGACAAAATTGGACTACTTGGGAATAAAGAATTCCTGAAGATGCAATTATTTACATATGCAGTACTTGACTGAGACATATGGAGTAAGTATGGTTAAACAATTGGCTAAGTATCAACATGAAATAAACTGTAGTCTTGTTTGTTGTATTTGCATGGCTACTGCTGCAAAGAATATAATCCAAACCAGTACCTCTGGAAAGGAAATAATGTAAAAAATATGCTTATACATTAATCTTAAAAGAAGGATTTATTCTGGACAACTGTATGAAGCTATCTTCAGTTCTCTGTACCACATGACTTACATGAAACCCAGACAAACAGAGATTCAATGCTGGTATGAAAAGTTTCCAGAGCTGAATAATTAAACACATTTAGAATACTTAATGATCAAACAAGTACCAGTGGTCAGGAAGTCACTGCTACAGAAACATACTCACTTTTACTCACAATTTCCATGACAGTTTACCTTGCTACAGAGTCAACTAAAATGCCTGGCATCAAAGCATAACACATGAACATGGCTTTAGAAGCCATTCTTCCATCTTTTTCCCCATTATCTAATCTATGGTTGTTTTACCTTATGTAATAGTAAAAATCAAAGCCATATGTAGAAGTTTACATCTTGCTATTCTAACAATAGAAGAAAGCAAATATGTTTTACAGTTGCTTCTGGTCTGATTCCATTCTGATGGACAGCACACAGAAGAGCATTTTCAGAATCTGGAATATGCCTTGAAGGTTGCAGTATCTTTTTGTATATGCTTATCTTTATTTCTTTTGCCTCTTTTTTTTTTTTCCCCCCCTCCCTCGGTAAAAGCATTAAAAAAAGGAAAATGTGAAAGCTCTTCTGAACTGCATGCAACTTGAATCAGGCTCTGAAGTAAAAACAACAAAACCCAGCAAATAACTCTCAAATCTTTCAAGTAAAATAAGAGCACTGAGAATGGATTTATTCTCTCAACAAACCATGATCTCTACAGAATCAAGTCTCATGCTCAAGATAAGACCATCTTGATTTTTAACTGCCATGTGTTTACAGGATCATATGAGAACGCCTTTACAAAATCCACATCAAACCAGCATAGTTTAAAAATATTCTCCTTATGTAAGGGTATTTTAATATGCATTTCTGCTCTTTAGTTTACTCTTCCTTGTGTGTCACAGCTTATTCTTGACTGCATTAGATATGCGAGACGAAGTTTCCCTGCTCTGCCAAAGGTAACCTTTCTGCAGTCTTTTACAAAGACTTGTAGTGATGGGACAAGAAGGAATAGATTGAAGCTGGAAGAGGGGAGATTTAGACTAGATATTAGAAAGGCTGCCCAGGAAGGTTGTGGATGTCCCCTCCCTGGGTGTGCTTAAGGCTAGGGTGGATGAGGCCTTGAGCAACCTGGTGTCCCTGCTCATGGTAAGGGGCTGGAAATAGAGGATCTTCAAGGTTCCTTCCAATTCCAACCATTCTGTGAATATGAAAGTCAATTAATGCTAAGTCATCATGCTTGTGGACACCTGATGTCTATGGGATGGGCAAAATAATCAGGCTGTTAAAGAAATAAAGAATCACAAAGGCAAAAGTGACTTCCTGAAAACCAACTACCTGACTTTCTAGATGCAGGGGAAAAAAAAAAACAAAACCAGAAAGCTTGGTCTAAAGCCAAGAAACTGCAAGCAATTTTTCTAGTTCAGTAAAATAAAGTGTCAGTAATGCCACACAACCTGTTTTATCTGATGATTCAGAGATCGTGACCACTTAAGCTCATACACTTCTCCGAACACATAAGGAAGTTATAAGCAGCCTACCCTCACAAAATAAAACCAAACCAACAAAACACAAGCTGCTAGTATGAAAAAAGAGGAGAGGAAGGACTGTCAAATATTATTTCCCATCGAACATTCTGTTACTGCATATTTCAATACCAACAGTGGAATACCTTAGTTTTGAAAACTCCTAACATGCCAACAACAGGTGATGACAATCCAACAAACACACGGTTTCTAAACAAGCTCTTGCTTCACAAAGCCTCAGCAAACACCTCACCTTCAGCATGACATGGACTCTTTTTATTCTGCATATTTGATTGCACTTTCAATTTATATAGCAAATTTTTGGGGGAGGGGGAAAATAAACATTCGCTGGTCACTTGCAATCACAGGTCAAGAAATGGACTAACTGCTGAAAATGTATTTACCCAGGCTGAAGTTAAATGAAATGTGGGAAAGTGAAAGGGAAACACTTCTGACCCGCAGGGCAAGTCATAAAGGGATGAAGACTGGGAGACTTCACAGAAAGTTTTATAACATTTATCACAACTAATTCAAACAAACTGCTACTGTGGGTGCTGCTGCTTGCAGTATGCAAACCAACTACTTCACAGCCAGCTCAGGTATCGCTGCTGCTGTGACTGCAGTGCAGACAGAAGCTGAGATCATGAAGGAGATAGGTAAGCCACCACATCAGAGTTGTGACAAACTATTTCCTCTCAGGTTATTGTGTTCCAAGTGCTGCTACTTTTACTGTCCTCACAAGATGCCGAAGCACAAACAGAATTACAAGCTTTCAGTTTAAGTTTTTCCTAAGTTTCTATGATGTGCCTTGGCCTCTTGCTGTGAGGCAACCAATTTCTGAGGTGTAACTTCAGAATGCAGGTAGCTTTCCACTTAGAAATGCTTTAATCAAATGTGTCATGTCAAAACAGGCCAGCTAATCCAAGTAGTCCAAGTACAAGCAGATGACCTATGTGGAAATATCCTCTGCCTAGCAGCACTGGTGTTGCCTGCCCCCCTTTAGATACCACTATCATGAAAAGAATGTGGGGTTTTTTCCACACAAAATCTAAAGGAAATATTAGAGATTAACTTGGTCTATTCTCAAATTTCTTTTAATTTTAGCCTTTACCACTATCTAATTTTCTCTCTACCACTATCTAATTTTCTCTTTTTCTTTTTTTTTCCACCCTTGGTGTAGGAGGAAATCCTACCCTCCACTGACAAAAGAGATGGTAGGAGGTAGCAATTACTAATGAGCCAGCAAGACAAGCTCTTCATTATAGAGCAAGAATTCAAGAGAGTCTGAGTAAGAAGAGAAATATCTACACTCTCCTTTGATGGCAATAAAATGCACTTTGGACTCCCCAGGAGCTCTAACTACTTTCATCAAATGATGCTTCTGCCATCACATCTCTCACATACTGGAAACGTGGGTAAAAATGTACAAATGCTTGTAGCTGTATTCAGAGCATGTTTTCCAGACTCATACCAATTAGTTCCTTCCCTTCTGTTTCCTATCACTTGAATCAAAACATTGGGAAAGATCCAAATAACGACATTTTGACAGCAAAAAAAGCAAAGGCATTCAAACATTACTGATGAACATCTGAAACAAACCAAGCATGGAGGTCCCTTTTTTCCCACCACCTAATTGCCTATGACATGCTTCCATGAACTCTAATTATCTCCTTAACAAAGATCACACTCTTCCCACATGCAGCATAAATTCTGCAGGTACAGATCAACTACCTTCTCAAGAATCTGTCTGTACCTGAAATAAGCTTGAAGAACTTTGTGAAGTGTTAAGACTAGAAAAAAAAAATATACACTGAACATGCAAACATAACTGTGCAGCTTGCACACCTACACACATACAGGATCTTGAATTCATTGCAGAGAACAGGATTCATGTCAAGGTATTGCAACTGATAAAACAATGCCTGAAGAGCACCTTCTCTCTTCACCAAGGAACAAATTAACATAACTGCACATTTAACTTCTGAGTAGCTAAATATACAACTACCTGATATCCTGTTTGAAAAAAAAAATGCATTTTGAATTGCTAACATTTTCAGATTAGCATGAGATTTACTACTTGTATTTGATATCAGAGGGGAAAAATGCAAAGTTCACATCCTGAATGTCAAAAGCATATTCAGAGGATGCTCTAGGGATGAAACTGAATTATGTAAATGAGCTGTCCTTTTTCCCACATCTTTCATACTTCTTGACCACTCTAACAAAGACTCCGTAACAGAAATCTCTATCCTCCCATTAGAAAATCTCCTACCTACTGAGTTAATAAAATGAACATCATTCTACATTTTCAAATATATATTTATCATTAAATTTGCACTTTAAACATTCAAATTCCAATTACAAAGCAATGAAGGGTTGGGACCAGTGCTCCTGAAGCCTGCTCTTGCTGCACATACTCTGTGCATGTTGCACAAATCTATTACAGAAGTTACATAAACCAGGCATTCTGCCTCTTTCCAGACTAGGTTAGCTCTTGCTTACCACTCAATCATGAGAGCATAGGAAATGAGTAAGAAAGCCAAGCAGAAGAGACTTTCAATTGATTGGAAATTCCAACATAAAAGAAAATGAACCTTTTAAAGGCTTATGTTTATACCAGCAAGATGATGTAAAATACTGAAATGTGGCAGGTCAAACCAGAACTCTTTTATTCGGTAGAAGGAACACAGCTTTTAAGAGAAAAAAATAAAAGGCAAACAACAAAACCCAAACAAACCACAAACAAAATACTACAACCTGGAATCAAAACACAGATACTGCCTATCACGCTTTCAAGAAGCCTTGCTAAACTTTCCATTCTCAGGCAGAGCAGAAACATGTATACTTGGAAGTACCCTGTACTCCAATAGTCTTCACAACAAAACCATAGTATCATAGAACGTCAAGGGCTGGAAGGGACCTCGAAAAATCATCTGGTTCAGCCCCCCTGCCAGAGCAGGATCACCTAGAGCAGATCACACTGGAACTCATCCAGTCGGGTCTTGAATATCTCCAGCGGAGACTCCACAAGCTCCCTGATCAGCCTGTTCCAGTGCTCTTGTCACCCTCGCAGGGAAAAACATTCTTCCTCAGGTTCAAATGAAACCTCCTATGCCTCAACTTGCACCCACTGCCCCTCGTCTTGTCACTGGGCATCACTGAGAAGAGGCTGGCTCCATCCTCCTGGCACTCCTTACATATTTATAAACATTAATCAGGTCACCCCTTAAGTCTTCTCCTTTCCAAGCTAAAAAGCCCCAGCTCCCTCAATCTCTCCTCATAAAGGAAGACATTGAACTTCCTTAATCATTTTTATGGCTCTGTGCTGGACTCTCTCAAGCAGCTCCCTGTTGTTCTTGAGCTGGGGGGGGGNACCCGTCCCATTCAGCAGTGGGCCTATACTGCCTCTACTGTTGGTTCTGCCTGCAATGTATTTGAAGAAGCCCTTTCTGTTGTCTTTGGCCTGCCTTGCAAGATTGAATTCTGAGGAGGCCTCAGCCTTCCTAGTAGCCTCCCTACATCCTTTGGCAACTGTCTTTTACTCCTCCCAGGTGGTCAGTCCCTCCTTCCACAATCTGTGGGCTTTCTTCTTCCACTTGATTTTATTCAGCAGCTCCCTATTTAACCACACAGGGCTCCTGACTCCCCTTCTTGATTTCCTACTCAATAGAATGATCTGATCCTGAGCTTGGAAGAAGTATTTCTTAAATATTAACCAACTATCATGGGTCCCTTTGCCTTGTAGTGCTCTGCCCCATGCTATTTCCCGTAGTGATTGCTTGAAGAGGCCAAAGTTGGCCCTGCTGAAATCCAGAGCTGTGATCCTGCTAGATATCCTGTTCCTACCACTGGACATCCTGAACTCCACCATCTCATGATTGCTGCAGCCGAAGCTGCCCTCAACCTTCAGTGCTTCAGTGTGGTCCAGCAGCTGGCTCCTCCACCATTTGCATCATGAAGTTACTTTTGATGCACTGGAGGAATGTCCTGGACTGTGGCTGATTAGCTAAGTGGGCTTTCCAGCAAATGTATGGGTAACTAAAATCCCCCATGAGAGCTAGGGCCTGTGACTGAGAGGCAGCTGTAGAAGGCCTCATCAACTTCCTCATCCTGAGCAGGTGGCCTGTAATAAACACCCACAACTGTATTGGCCCTGCTAGCCTGCCCTTTGATTCATACCTACAAACTCTCTACTTGCTCCTCATCTTCCCCTGGGTAGAACTCAATACTTTCTACTTGCTTCTTCACATAGAGAGCAACTCCACCACCTCACTTTGTTGACCTGTCTTTCCTAAAGAGGACACAGCCATTCAGGATCACATTCCAATCCTGTGAACCATCCCACCAGGTCTCTGTAACTGCCACCAGCTCATAACCCCGTGAGCACACCTGGACATCTAACCCCTCCTGTTTATTCCCCATGTTACATGCATTGGTGTACAGGCATTACAGGGATCGAGCTGAGCATGTTGATTGCACCCTGACAGAGTGGAAGACCCTATGAGACACTGACTGTTTTGCTGTGTTCCTGTCATATTGCCGGGCAATGGGCTGAAGGCCCTTCCTAGTCCCCCTTCCACCTAGCTTGTCACAAGAAGGCCTTATTACACCCTCATTCTCCTCTCTGGAGCACATGGTTTCATCCCCAGCCCCCTTCAAACCTAGTCTAAAGCCATCTCAATAAGCCCTGCCAACTTATGGGCTAGGATCCTTTTGCCCTTTATAGGTGGGTGGGGCCCATCTGGGTGTAGCGGGCTAGGTGCAGTGAGAGTTGTCCCATGATCAAAAGTACCCAAAATTCCGCTGGTGGCACCAGCTCTGGAGCCATTTATTGATAACATGGGTCCTCCTGCTCCTTTCAGTATTCATCCCTTCCACTGGAGGAACTGAGCAGAACACAGGCTGCGCTCCTGCCCCATCAATTAATTGACCCAAAGCCTTGAATTCCTTTTTAATTACCTGAATACCCTTCTTGTCCACCTCACCACTGCCAGCCTGGATAAGCAGCAGCAGGCAACAGTCAGTAGCCTGAATTAGCTTAGGTAGTGTCCTCTTTACATCCCACACCCAGGCCCCAGGGAGGCAGCAAACCTCCCTGTGGAATGGATTTGGTTGACACACAGGACCCTCTGTTCCCCTTAGAAGGGAGTCACCTATTACTACTACTACCACCCTCCTTTTCTTTCTTGTATGAGAGGTTGTGGTCTTCCCAATAGACGAAGTGTGATTGGGAGACTATAAAACAAAAGCATGAAGGTTCGAAGCTTTTCTATACTACCCATCTACTGCTCAGACTTCATTTCTACTGCAGTTCACATTTTGCGAACCATTAGCAAAAATTCTTATTGAATTTATTACCTTAAGACATCTCAATGAGCTCAAAAGGCAGCTTGTTTTGTTATGACTTAAGAGGACTGACATGGTTTGTTTCACAACTTATTACAATACTTAAGAAATTCTTCAGTATGTTTTAATTATGTGTTATACTAACTGACAGTAAAACATGATGAGGATATGGGGGGTAACTGTAGAATAAATTTGTTACTACTTAGGCTTGTAATGAACAGGTTTCCTGTCATTGCTTTATTGATGACCAGTGTCAAAGTATCCTCTGCGAGAATCACCTAATTTAGTCACCACCTCACCTGAAAGACCTAGCCATCTCCCTTCACTATGTAAACACTACAGGTACTTCGCAGAGCATCTTGGAGGGCAAACTGAAAATGTGTGGTTTGGAATATACATGTTTGATGAACAGCAGTTCAACACATTAATACTGAAGTCAATGAGCATACAGAGCAGACAGGTTCACAGCAAGCAAGTGATGCAAGACAAAGAGATGACTACTCATGAACTATAGATGGTATGAAATAAAGCTACCACCCAGAGAGAAAAGCACCACCCTGTCTGCAGTCCTATTGCAAGACTCCTCCTTTGGTGAAGTCTGTAGAGCAGAAAAGTTGCCCTGAAGCACCAGGAGATGGAAAAGGCTATCTGTCTACTCCTGCCTCGTGATCATCACATTGCATTGAAAAACACAGCATGCGGACAAGATTAAAGCAAGTGGAACTACTGTGATGCATGGCCATTTTCACTTTACTTTT
The DNA here is from genome assembly GCA_013399055.1 of Ramphastos sulfuratus. Lineage (NCBI taxonomy): Eukaryota > Metazoa > Chordata > Aves > Piciformes > Ramphastidae > Ramphastos > Ramphastos sulfuratus. The sequence goes on from WBNM01040224.1 coordinate 35,185, forward strand.
TCAAAAGTCTACCTCTGTTTTTCCACTGCAATAGAGGAAAAAAAAAACCCAAACAAAAAAATTACCCGAGTTGGTTCAGTTCCCAAACAGCCTGGTACTGAACACACGAATCTAGCCAGACTACATAAAGACATTTACTCATGCCACTGAAGCTGGCTTACAGTCAGTTTTTCCACTAGATCTGTAGAATAGCAGGGGATAACACCAGGCACAAACCTTCAATTCAAGAAGTCTTTCTGGAGTATCAAAGTTTTTGTTAGTGCCCCATGTTACAAATTTAAGAACTAAAAATAAACATCAGAAGAACAAATAGACTTAATAGCTTTTATATGGACAAAGTCGACCAAGCAAATACCTTGCCATAAAAGAATCTTTTTCATACCTGGTAGGTCATTTTAGTTTAATAATGACTCCCGGAAGTGACAGTAAATACATTTTCACTTCAAAGCCCTTTCTTCAACTACAACTGCTCTTACTTTTACTACTTCTTCTTTCTTAAAAAAAGATATGGCACAAACGGGTGAAATATTCACCCTACAAATGAACGTTAAATCCCCTGTGGCTCGCAATATTCTTAAACTGATTTCTTTCCTAGAGACAGAAACCTCTATCTTGGTACCAATATTAAGATTTCATAAAGCGTATGCCTGCTGATCAGAAAGGGCAAATGACCTGGTTAGTTAGAATACAGACAGGAACAGAAAGATGGCAATTTATTGCTCTTAAAAAGATGAGGATTCATGCAGCAGTTCTAACATGTTTTTCTGAGCTTTAAGATAGCAAGCTAGGTTCCTCAGTACAGAATGCATGCACTAGAGAGCCAGAAGGGGATCAATGGTAGCAAAATCACTCGCCCTGGCACAGTCAGGCTATGAAAAGTCTGGTCACCACAATGCCCTGACCCATGTCAGCCTTACACATACCCCCTCAGGAAAAGCAATGACACACCCAGGTACCTGAAATAGTTGAGGGGAGCAATCTGCTGTAGAAAAAAAGCCTCAAACTTTGTTTTTAATTCAGATTATATATGTTGATCTGATTGCATAAATAAAAACACCTTGTAGATACTGCTCCTTTCATTAAATTAGCCTCCTCATCATTTGGATAAACAGGACATCACATGCTACAGATAAGGTTCATTTTACCATTGTGCACCACTTCATACAAAAAAAAAAGTTCACTTAATTTGATTAAATACAAAGAGCTGTTAAAAAGCAATTTTCTCTTTTAACTCTACTAAATGATGAATATCGGTATTGTGAGACAGGACTGCTAAATCTGAGGGACAGTTTCATGGTCAGAAGAGGATTTCTATTTTGAGCTTGTATTAAACTACTTATCATGACAAATAGCTGAGTATTCTTTATTCATATGGTGGATTATGTCAAAAAGTGGTCCCTTGCAGTCAAGAATGTAAACACACAGACATCGCTGATCACAGCATTTAGGTCTTAAGAGACTTCATTTACTCTCTCAAGTGCTGCTATACAATTCTGTGAAACCAGCAGTGAAAATAGTGAATAAAGTATTTATGATTTACACAGCATATATCACCTTCTGCTACTCCAGACATGCATTTATACATGCCCAATGTACATTAACTAATCATGAAGTGTGCAACAAAGATAACTGCAGAAACTGCTAACAGAACATGCTCTTGCATGTGTGAAGAAAATGTGGTTGCATTTCTTTACATCTCATTTGCTAGATACCAGTTTCGCCCAGCCATAAAGTTGCAATTTTCATCTTCTCTTTTTCACGTGTTGCACGTTTCAAGCAAAACCAGTTTCAAATACATCATAAGTAGTATTTTCAGTAGTCCAAAAGACAAACTAATTTAAATATCTGACATGTTTATTAAAGTTACTTCCAGATCTCTTAAACAAAATATACAAAGGTCTACTGTACGGAAAGTCTACTAATGCTTATTATAATCCTAAATACCTCTGGTTTTTACAAGGTCATAACATCCTTCTATCCATTACCTGCCTTTCTATTTTACTATAAATGTAATTAAAATTTAATACAGATCAAGTCTTCTCTTTTTGTTTGAATTTACAGACTTAGACTGCATACCTATTTTAGAAGTTCAAAGTTTAAAAAAACTTCAATATAATAGATAGGTTCTCTCTAAATAGCATCTCAAATGACACAGGATTGTATCACTCTACAGGGTAATCTTCTGGCATTTTCAAACATTGCTTTCCCATTCTACAAAATTATGTCAAGTGGAAGAAATACACATCATCAAATTTAAACTTAAAATATGTAGTTTTCAGATGAAGATTCCAGCCCTCATCAACACTATTAAAAGCATACCCAACAAAGTTCCAAACAAGATCTATGAAAAAAATCAAAGCCCAAATTATACGTATAAGAAAATGAATGGCCTTAAATATTGTATTACTGCATACTGAAGTGCCAGTATCCTTTAAATATTAAACATCTATTATTAATCTAACAAAAAATATTAAGCCAGCAAAGTTGCAGTCTTTAGCAACACAAATTCCTGCAGCAAATCTCATAGAATTATTTGAGTAAATACATTTCTGTACCACATATATAGTAAAGAGAGAAAAGAGCAAGGAAAATCTGGGTGGTGAACAAGATTCTATGACTAACTTCACCACTCAGTGGTCTTGCATGCTTGAAGTAACAGCAGAAACACCAGCGTTGGCATCTGATAAGCAAGGTAGGCTAAAATTATTTTAAGTACACTTTAGAAAACAAAAATTAAGATTTAAAATGGCATTAAAAAATATAATTCAAATTAAAATAATAATTTCCAGTAACATCCAAATTACTAACAAAGAGAAGACCCAAACATAAAATTCATGCCTATAAAACTGCTCCCTGCTGGCATGGTATTTAGGAAACACAAGTTCCCAAAATACCAACGAATAAAAAAAAGTAACATATTGGAAATAAAGAACATAAAAAGTTCCAGGTCCAAAAGTTTCTTGAGCACCTCCAGGAATGGCGAATCCGCCACCTCCCTGGGCAGCCTGTTCCAATCCCTGACCACTCTTGTAGCAAAGAAATTTTTCCTAGTATCCAACTTAAACCTCCCCTGGTACAATTTCAGGCCACTTCCTTTCGTTCCATTACCTGATCCTAGGGAGAAGAGACCAAACCCCACTTCACTACAAACTCTTCTCAGGGAGCTGTAGAGAGCAATGAGGTCTCCCCTCTGTGTCCTCTTCTCCAGGATAAGTACCTCCAGTTCTCTCAGCTGTTCTTATGAAATGAAAGAGAAAAGCTTTGTTTTTCCTTTACGAAGGTTAACCATTACCAACAGAACTCCCAGTATTTAAGTTTCATACATTTAAAGCTTCAAGGTATTAAAAATAAAAGAGAGAAGTAGTACAAAGGCACTTTGCAGCATAATTCCAAGGCCAGCACTCCACTTACAGGTGCAGAGGAGCAGAAGTCAACAGTGGTCAGCTGAAGAGCTGACCAATAAGAACTTGTGTTAGAATCATAGATAACATTGAACTACAATCACTACGAGACATGTTAGGACACTGGAAACATTTCTTAGCCTCAATTCAGTCTCCTCTCATTAAACTTTTGATGCCACAGAACATGGGCTGGAAAGCAATGAACAGCATCATCTGGTAAACACCTCTAGCTTTTCTAGAATATTATATTATTAAATCTACAGTGTTTCACAAGAGGAATTAGAAAAAAGAATACCTGGATATATCCCCCCATGGCCTACTGAGGTTCAAAACCTTTAATTATCCTTAGAACACACAATCAGGATGTATCAGGAATAATACTGTACCCCGCATCTCTGAAATAAAACCTGCAGCACAGGGATCTAAGAGTAGATTTACATACTCTATGTTCACTACATAAACACAGATGTCTGACTTTTTAGATGAAAATATTGCTGATATCACAGACAGCAAAGCCCTAGGACAAGCCCTGGGCCTTCCTCTGGCTTAAAACCAAAACAAAGCAAACCCCCCCTAGATTCCCAGTATTTCACAAGAATGCACTCCAGTAATACCTGGTTCTTGATCATGCTCTACTTGTAAAGCTCTCCTTTGGTCCTAGCTATGCATTCTTCCTCTCACAACACCTGAGTTCATCCCCTTTGCTACTCAACAAAGATACTGCTAACCTCAAGGTGTGGTTCAAATATACAGCAAAGCTGCTCATGTAAGGAGGGTAAAGGCACATTATTAAAGAAAGAAGTTCAACCCTATGCTGTAAAGTAGGGTGCAGCTTCTCTGTATGTCAGACTGCTTATTCAAATAGTTTCTAAGACTTTATGATAAAGAGTCCTGCCTGAAACTCAATCCAACTGGAGTAACATTAGTACCTAGCAGAAAAAGCAAGGCTTGTGCACATTGTAGAAGGAGCTTTGCCAGGGTTTAAACAAGGTGAAAGAAGCATCATAAAACATCAACTCTGGAACAAAATGGAGTATGTTATTTTTCTGAAGCCTCTTAGGATCATAGAGATATAAACATTTTTAAATTAGAGCACAATGCAAACAACACAGAAACTACCATAAATAAATTTGAAAGGACATTAACCTACATATTTTCTTTATCCTTTTTAAACCTCTGGATACAAGGCGGGGGGGGGGGGAAATCTATTACATTACATCACTAGGATCCACTAACAGTTAAACATATTACCTTTGGGGTGTGGCTCTTCTCATAAAAGTGACTATACAGAAAAGGAATTTTCTCTGTCAACAGTTTTGCTTCCTGAGCTTTATCAGATGTTTGATTTTTTTTTTTCCTTCTTAAGTGACAAAGTCCTTGTTTTATTTATTTATTATTTGTTTTTATTTTTTTACCAAGTCAGCTGGCAGCTCTGTATACTCAATGCAATTAAGAGGGAATATTCCCTGTAGAAGACAGTCAACAGGACTGCTTTCCAAGTCTGTGTTCAGGCCTGTATGGAAGCAGTGAGGTCAGGTATGTCAACGCTGTCTGACATACAACTGGAAAAGGCACCAACTGAAGGTTAAATAGTCCAGAGTAGATTTCATTTACATCGGTGCTTTGAAGACTGAGAGCAAGATGCAAGATACCACTTAGCCTTAGAAAAGGGAAACCTATTGTATTGTTTTAGTATAAAGTTGATTTACCAGTGGTTTATGTATGCACCATCTTTGCTTCTCTTCCAGATGTGTCTTAGAAATGTTAACCAGAATCTCTGCCACTAGGATTTCAGACACTGCCAAGGTATTATTTCTGTTACCACATCTGTGCAGCCAACACTGTTAAGGCTGATAGTCATCTTCAGGTTGGAAGTGACATTTTTAATATCTTCAAGAAGCCTCAAATTAAACAATCAAAAATTAAGATAATTTGCCCCAAAATACTTTTTAGGTAGTGATGCACTGCTTGCCATGAAAACTGGACACTGTCACTACACAAAACCTGCATCTATATCCTACAGGAACACCTTCAACAGGTTATCTAAACTAGTATAAGACTTGGAAAATCATGTCAGTCAAGCCAAGGAAAAAATTTGCGCAGTAAGATAGACTTCTACATTCTATCTTCGAAGCAAAAAGAGAAAAAAAACCCAAAAAAACAACCAAACTGTGAATTAGGATACAGTGACAGTTAGGACATCAATAACCAAAATCAGATATGACAACTGAATCATGTAAAGATTGAAATGGCGTTCAACAAATCCAAGTGCCGGGGGCTGCACTTTGGCCACAACAACCCCATGCAGAGCTACAGGCTGGGGTCGGAGTGGCTGGAGNGTACAACTTAATGCAGTGTAATGTCATTAAAAGCCAATAACGAACATTAACTGCAGGTGAAGTATATGCCTAAAGCTTCACTTGGCTTATTTTATCACAAAGCTTATGTTCCATTCTATCATGCAGCAATACCTGATTCTAAGAAAGTGCTTCCCTTAAATAAAAACAAACCCTTTTATTGTATTGCCTTTGCAACCCTAGTTTGTGAAATTGACACTATACATAAAATGGAAACAGATCACTCAGCAGCCTATTTCAATATTAAAACGTGATACCATTACTACACATATGATTGGAATTTTAATTCACGCCAAACATCTGCATGCAAAAGTGAATAATAAAGAAAACGTCTCCCTTTTCTTGCTTACATAATAAAGAACCAATTAGAAAAACTACAGGGAGGAAATCACTCTTGTGCATCTTTAGGTCCTTTAGGCACTAAGGAGAACATTTCAGACAAGTTCTAGGATCAAATAAGAGTTTATCATCATCACTAAGAAAATGCTTTTCTCCATTCCCCTGCTACCCTCTCTTCCTATTTCATCATCAACCATGTAATTCCTGACCTCTCCCTTCCCTATAGTACTTTCCATGTAGTAGTGGAAATGCAGCAGATACTATTCTGAACATAGGGTTTTATTCAGCTCAAACTGTAATGCTGTAATACAAGATAATGACTGTGATGGGATCCCTACAAGGTAAATCTGGATAGTGAGGCAGCTCTCTATTAAGATCTTTGGAGCGCTCTCTGAATCTGTTTCTCTGATTATTTTTAAATGTTCATCTCTAGAATCAGTAGAATTTGCCAGAATTAGTATTTTAGATGTTACTTGCTGAAAAAATAAAAAATCCTGTTTTTTTTCTAACCACTCCTAGAAGCAGATCGTTAAAAAGAAGACAGGCCTTGATAAAGAAGCAGCTATGAGTACAAACCATCACTGGCTATCCATTCATCCCCCAAAAAAACCTCTTACCAATAGCAAACAACTTCTGACTTAAATTCTTCAATTAGTATCTACCTCTTCCACTACCAGAACTGTTCAGGAGTACCAGGAAACTAAAGCTCCCAATATATAAAAATGAACAAAAAAAAAATTAAACCCTTTTGAGAGAAAGCAAGTTCAGAACACTTTATTAATGACATTCAAGGCTTCACATTTTGTAAATCTAAAACCAAGCACATTTTAAAAATGCAGTAACTAAGCTTCCTAACAAAATGTATCAAATCCATGCTTTCAGAACTGATAATCTACTTCATATTGCTCCCAAAATACTAAAATTGCATAATTCAAGAGGAAAAACATAAACCTACTGAGCAAACTAATTACTAAATACCATTATGTTGTTTTTCCTGTGCTGTCCAAAAAAAAAAAAAAAGCAAAAACACAAGAGTATATTCTTAGTAACCAAAGGCCATCTTCTGTCTAAATACACTTTAAAGCTATTTTTTTTTAACTTATGGATCATACATCTTGCCTTTGCAAATTATATTAAGATGTATAAGAAACAAGCCATGAAAAAAGCATTTGGGTTAGCTGCACTCCCTGATAAACAACCCAGAATTACAAGCAGCAGGTTTAAAAATACTTTGACTTGTGCAAATGGGAACACTGTAAGCTGTTTATCTTGTTTAATCCTGAAGGTAAACAGCATAAGCTTTAAAATATTTTTCTTCTTCCCCATCAACTACTGAGTCATATCAACAAAGGTAATGAAATACTATGGAGAATCTTAAACCTTTGGAATTGCTTCTGAAATTTCTTTATGGGAGTATTGTACAGAATATCACTCTCAAGAAAAGTCAGTGTAAATTTCAGTGATTTAAGCCCAAACTGTAGCTTGTTCAGAAAAAAAAACAAGGATCGTGCACAACTTCGCCCTGGGCCCCTTTGCCCACACAGAAGTAGTTATTAATTGTTTGGGATTTTTTTATTGTTGCCTATTCCAACTTTCTTTTGAACTCTTATAGCTCAAATTCTACTTACACAGCTCAGCTTCTACCTCTTACTTTCTATAAAAATGTTGTTCTCTTTCTTTAGATTTCTTTCCTACAACACTCAATTTCCACATTAAAAATCCTGTTTCCATTCGTAACTCCCATCTCAAAGATACAAAATATATACTTAATTTTAAATGTGGATACAAGATTTATCAGCAATTATTTCCCCACTGTTTCTTCTTATGCAGTACAAATAAATTTCTGAGCTGCTGTTTTACACATCAAATTTAAGGCTTTACTACAGCGCGTTATGTTTGATATATTTAGCAGCTGAGGACCTCCTTTCCTCTTTCTACAACAGGAAGCTTCCCCTCCCATCTGCTCAGGATATTTAAAAAAATAATTACAGACTCTTGGTTTTCCATTGATTCTGTCAAAGTCACTGTTCTTTACATGTAAAAACAAAAGTAAAGTTGAACCCAAATCCTTCCATTGGTTTCCTGACACAGCCAAATGGTGACAAGGCATCTGCTCGCAAAAAGGCAGGAGCTAGGGATGAGAGCAGCAGTCAGCAAAGTGAAAAATGACCATGGTTTTAAGCAAATGTGCCCAAGTTATGCCAGTTTAAACCATTTGTTCTTCACAGGCAGCACCAGCTGAAGCTTAGTCTCCCAGTGTCATGCAAGAAGACTTAATATTTAATTTTCAAAGAAAACATAAATAAGGTGAATTATGAAACAGTTTTGTATTTTGCAAGGCGGCAGTTGAACAATTTAGTGAAATATTTATGACACAGCTTTAAGACTCAATAGTACTTATGAAGGAAACAAGCCCCCTGCATATGTAAATATTGCTGTTTATGACACTCAGATCTTGAGGGAGAAAGAACAGAAGCAGCTGTTCTTGCAAAAACTAAAGACAGTCTGAAAAGAAAAAAAAGGCTTTTAATCTTCTCCAGTTAAATATCCATATGACCAGAACCTCTTCTAGCATACACAGAATGCTTATGAATTCCATATTTAGAAATTCAAGTTTGCTTCAAGATGTACAGGAAACTGGTGGAAATACAATAAAATGTGATCTATTAAGTCATAACTCTTTCTCCTCTTCTTGTATGCTATTATTAATATATTTGTACAATAAGATCTTGCCCTAAAACCGACCTACTAAATGCAGATAAACACTGAGGCAGTAGTTAAGCATGATAAACTATTCCAGAGCTTTACAAAATAAATTCCCAAACTAAAAGCTAATATTAATAGCTGCTTACATTTAATTACAAAATACCATTATTTTTAAAGCTATAATACCATATTCAGTCTTTTAAAGCCTGATTTAAAATGCCACATCAAGTAAACAGTCAGGAAACTGCGATTTTCCCAAGCATCCACCCTGCGCTAATGACCTGTTCTTCATTATCTATTGTTTTGCCATTTTTCTGAGCTGCAAAAACAATCAGCAGTTTTCACTGCCTTCACTTCATTAGTGGCAATGTCCCACAGAAGGCACTGAGCAGGTTTTCCAGAGCTCCTTCACCAACGTACTTTGACGATGAGGAGCTCTCATCATACGCAGTTACGTAATGGCAACTATTTTTAGTTAACCACCTGATTCACGTTATCTGCCAGGTTTTAAACCATTTGGTATGGAGGCATCTATCGTTTTAGTTCCTTAATCAAAGTGTCACATAACAGCCAAGCAAAAGGTTTCAGAGAAGCCTGTCTGCAACATCGACGACCACAAAAAGTTTTTAACCTCATCAACAGAACCAGTAGTTTCACAAGATCCGTCACTGAATCATAGAATGGTAGGGATTGGAAAGGACCTTTGAAGATCAAGTCCTGCCCCACTGCCAGAGCAGGATCACCTGAAAATGTATGTTTGACAAGTTATTTCCTTTACCTAAACTCCTGCTCTGTCAATAGATGATCCTTGAGGTCTCCTTCCAACCTTACCATTCTAGGATTCTATAACAATACTCATTACTATACATATCACTAACTTTTAAAAGCCACTGAAAAAAGCCCTTAAGTTGTGCTAAAATCACATTACTTCTCAGTATTCTGAGACCTACTGAAAAACACGATCAGCATTAACACTCCAGAAAGCAGCCCACCAAATTTTACAATTCTTACTGTACAACTTCAGTGACAGCTGTTTAACAGCCTCAGGTTCTTTGGAATTGTCTTACAGCATTACATCTGACCATCATCTGGTTTCCTTCTGAAGAGAGCAGTATTTAATGAACATCAACTTCTTCTGAAGTCCAGCAAATGCTAATATTTTCTTCAGCATTTCTAACAGGCCAGTGGCTTTGTTAGAATTTTTGTCCTAAAACACACCTTGCCCTCTTGTCACAGTCCATGACAGCATGTGTATTCCTCATCACAATCTTTAGCATCCCTTACAATTGCATTCACTTCAGCTTCTTTACATTTCTGTGAACTGGCTTCTTTATTCCTATATGCCACTCTATTTTTTTAACCCAGTTTTCTCTCAATTACAGGACAATGGATTTGCTAACATTCTGACAAGTCTCAGCAATCAGTATTTCCCAAAGATCTTTATTTTCTTGAACATCAATTAATGCCCATTACTGTCTCATTGTTACCTAATGACTGCTGTATAAAAACATCTTGTATATATCTGAACAAAATGCAAACAAATCAAGAGACTTCTGTGTCAGTAATGAAAGAGCAAGAAGTCAGAAAGAGACACTTCTGAAAGAAGACAGCATGGGTTATGGCAGTTCACTGTGACATAAGCACATTGGTACAGCTGCGTGCCTGCAAAACGTCCTAAGCCACTGAGCACAGAAAAGTCGTGATCCTGCCAACTTTAACACAAATTGAAAGCATGCAAGTATCCTTAGTGAAGCTGCTGAAGTGCACATGTTCAAAATCAGAGACCATCCTGCAACTCTACCAAACCTTTACGACAGCAGCAGTCAGAGAAAGGAGTACAATTACGAGGTGTAGAGTGTAATTAAACGAAACATGATTAGAGGGCACAGTGTAATGTTCAGTTATCCAAGATATCACACAAGCCTAACCTAAAATACAAAGACAGGCAAGAACTGTAGCTGGGCGTGTAATGAAAAAATGTGGTTTTGTGTTCTGATATAATATCACAGCTTTGTTCGTTATAATATATGTACAGCTAGTTGTTCCAAAGAAGATAGATATAAAAATATGGCGAAAAAGGTAACAACCAAAACCTAGCATAAAACTGTCCTTCAGCATACTGTATTTTCAAGGTGTGAGAGAAATAAGCAAAATTGTTTTGAAACTCTCAGAGAAGCCTTTGAATATTTTTTTAGATGTTATAAATATTTTCCCTTTCCTTAAAATCATTCTGCCTACTTTTCTTAAAACCATTTTGCCTAACTCTGCCACACCAAAAGTTAAAACGTGATTTGGCAACTGCTGCTGCTCCATTTTTTTATGGCGGTACTTACACATTTCTTTTTTCTAACATTTATGCTTATACACAGCACCTCTGGTAATCTGACATTCACTACAGAAAGATAGTCATAATACTGTAAGAACAGACACTAGACCTCAAACCCCCAAATATTCCAGTAAAACACCAAGTTACAATGATTCCCAGTATCAGTGTGTTGATGGTATAATAGTCAGCTACAGGGTATAATCATCCCCAAGGAAGTGTCAAAAGCTTTATTATCAAAGGACTGATGCATCCAAAGCTGGTCTGATGCAAATTACCTAATCATGCATCCATTAAGATTACTAGTTTTCATATAACTGGATCATTGAAATAAAGGAGAATTCTTTTTTAATACATATTTGTGTGCTCCAGGTTGACAAATTAGCTCAAGTTCCAGTTTCGTTTATTCCTTGTGACTGTCAACATCAGTGCTTAAACATTTGAGGTTTAAACTTCTGTAGATGTTCCAATTAGTCAGTTCTCCTGAAGTCTGGAGTAGACACCTCTGCTAAAAGGAGTTCAAGAAACAAACAACTCCAAGAATTACCAATTCACCAGGTTAGTCACAAGTACGTGTGTATGGATTTGTATTCAAAACAGAAGGATGAACAGCATTCACTCTCACTCTTCAGAGGAAAGCTGTGCAAAGTGTATCACAACTATTCACAAAACACTCAGGAAAAATAAAATACTCCACACCTTTAGTGGACATTTCTAGGAATCCACTATTTCTGGAGCAAGCAGTGTCTGTTTTTTCCTGCTTCGTAGGGGAAAACCTTTACTAGGCCCCCCCAAAGGTATACACAGCACGATAGAAAACATTTTGCATGTTTATTAAAAAGCCCCCTAGCCTTAGATTTTGAAAGGTTGAAAAAAATAAATTTAAATTATGATCTAGTGATCAAAATACTTTCACCTGCAACATCCAACTAAGACAATCTCTACATCAGCATGTGAACAGGCACAAAATAATTTCCAGTTCTTAAAACACAGAAGGAAATGACACTGCTGTAATTATGTGCTTGGAAAAAAGGCAACAATTGCTAGCAGTACACTGGTTCTGTTTTTCTTTACATGAGAAGTGTAACTGTCCAGTAAACACTGGACACTTTAAAAGCATTTTTACAAGCTAACATAGTGAAGTATTGTTTTACATCAAGTTCTGAAGCACTACTGATTACAGTGGTGTCCAGCTGCCTCAGTAGATAACATATTCAGCAGAACTTGCTGTAAAAACAAAAAAGGAAGCATTAAAAAGCAGGCAGCTAAGAACTTAAAATATCTGTAACTTAAGAACTGTAAGCCACATTTAATGGGTTTACACTAGAAAAGCTTTATTATTATCGAGCTTGATTTTTAGATGTGATTTTGTCTATTCTCTCATTACACCAGCTCACACATTCACATGTCTTTACAAAACACACCTCATTAGCATTCTTGGCCAAGAAATAGAGAAGACCAGTGTGTGAAATGTCAACAGGTACTGCTAAACGTGAAATGAAGATAAAGAGCAAACTCCTGCAAAGGTTTTAACGCAGACTGTTCACTGAATTGGTCTCTAAGTAAGTCCTTCCCAACTGCACTTTTTAGGTGCAATTACTCAAACTGTATTGAACCAAAACTTATTAGGACAAGCCAGACCTTTTTTTTTTGTTTTGTTTTCGTTTTCCTTCTAGCAGCAGGAAATCACTTAAAAAGTTAAAAGACATTTTAGGAACATATTAAAAATATAGGACATATTAGGAACCTATTAAAAAAAATCTGCATAGTTTTATTATAAAAGCTCCACATTTTACCAGCAACACAGGCATACAGATCATCTTAACAATCACGTCATACGCTACATCATATTTTCACACTGCAGTGTTAAGCAGAAATTGAAGCCAAAGCCACTCACGGTAAAAAAAAAACAAAACTAAAACACAGCACTTTTTTGGGTTTTGGTTATTTTCAATCTAATTTTATTTGGACTATTAAAAAGATCAATTACTGCACTACATCGTTAGCCAAGCTTAAAATAAACGACTGGCCACTTTCAAACTGTAATTTGCTTCAGACATCACAGGCTCCAATTTGCAAACTCTGGATGCAGGCAAACCCCACCTACTGATTTGTGTCGAGCTCCATCCTGGGTAAACACAGGGCTACACCACACAATATGCAAATACAAGGTATGAACTTCACCGTGTTACGCTTCCTAAAAATTTGTGTGAGCCAGACTCAGTATTGTCAAAGCAGCATTTAAATAACGCCATCAAAAAAGATGCTTTCATCTTTCAAATGAAATACCTAGTTAATATTATAATGTCTTCTCTATGTTGAAGAAGTAAATTCAGTTTATTCTTTCCAGTATATACAAATCTTTAAGGAAATGTTTTCACTATGCATTGCAAAAATATTTTTTTTTCTCATATACGTCACTTTTGTGTTATTCAAAACAAGTCTCTCTCAGATCACTTTTTGAAGTGCAGACATAAATAACAAGAGCTGTGTATGGGGTTACAGAATTCCTACAACAAAGCAATATGGCAATTTATTTAACATGGTAAGCACCTAAAATACCAGATCACCTACTTCATTTTTACCCAATTCTAATACAAAAAAACAAACTCAACAATTTCATCAATGTTTTCTTCTGCTCCACATCTTCTGAGTATTTAACCTTTGCTTTCATGTAGCTTCTAGTTCAATTAATACAATTAAAAAAGGAGGGAGGGGGAGAATGGAATAATGCCAAACCAGGCTTCTCTTCTCCTAAGTATGTCATCACGGCCACAAGAAAGTTACTATCGATTTTCTGTTATATTCCAAAAAACAATATTAAATTATTCACCAAAACAAAAAAGAAAGCAAGCTTAAAAACCGGAAATGCCTCTGAAATGATTGAGATTATGATATACCTCAGCCCTGCTTCCCTCAGATACCCAGAACACTGTTAACCGCCAAAGTGCCAAAGAGGGCAATGACTCTAAAACAACTCCAGCCGGCTACCGAATTTGTTGCGTGACAGACAAAGGGGATCAAGGTCAGCATTCTCCAAATGCAGCAGCTAATTCACTCCTATGAACGCTGTACTGGAACTAGTGGGCGTAGTAAATGCCTGTGAAATATGAAATTTACCTAATGCCACCTAATTTCCCCCGTCCTTGGGAGAGAAGAACCATTTTGCTCTCGCTGGACTCAATCCATTACATATCTCAGAGAAAAGGGAGGGAGGAGTTCACAGAAGTTCAGGGTCAGCAAATGTTCACGTATCCTGTCATCTACAAACTCGAAGCTCTGGGCGCAAAAACTCTTATGCCACGCACAGAAACCTACATATTTTGGGGGTGTGTGTGGGGAGACCTGCAATAGGAGCAAATGTGTCATACTTGCGGAGGCTGCAAGGAGAAGAGCTGTCAGGAGAAAGCAGCCTCCTTTGAAGGGGAGGAGGAGGTGGTGGGGAAAGGACGCTTACCAACACAGCAGAACCAAAAAATCCCGCGGTGCTCACCGGCTGCACGCCCCAGATCAACCCTCAGGCCCAGCTTCCCGTGGCTCCCCGCGTAGACGGGGCTCGGCTCCCCGGACAGCCACGCCGGGCCCCTCAAAGCCGCTCCCAGCCGCCGCCGGGCAGCGGAAATCCCCCACAGCCCTCACCGGCCTGGCCCTGCCCGGGGGCGCGGATCGGTCCCGCCGGCTGCGGCCCCCCACCCCCGAAGGCTCCCCAAGCGGCTACCCTCGGCCCTCTCGCGGGCCGCCGGCTCCAGCTCCCATCACCTTCCCCCTTCCTCCGGGGCTGCGTTTTCGCCTCCTGCCCCCGCGACGTCCCACGCACACACAGGCCGCGGGCCCCCTGCGGCGCGGGCCCCAACCCCGCGAGCCGGACCCGGACCCCGGGGAGACAATGAGCAGCCACAACTCACCAGCAGCGTCGGAGCTTCGTGGGTCCGGGGCGGGTCCTCACCCCCTTCTCCTTTCCCCTCCTCCACCGCCCCGGAGCGGTATCCGGCCTCCGGGAGCCGAGCCCGTCCGTTTCCCTCGCTGCCCCGAGAGCCGCCGCTCCGCCGGCCGCGCTCCCTCCCCAAGGAAAGTCACTTTATTCCCCGCTCCAACATGGCTGCTCCCCCCGCCGCCGCCGCCNTCTGCTGCCTCAGGCCTTCTCTTGGCCTCCTCCCCGCGGGGAGCCCGCCCAGCCGAGGGGGCGCTGCTGCTCCCTCCTCGGGGGCTCTGCGCAGCCGTCTCCTCTCGCGGGAGGGAGTGGATCTCCTCGGCTGAGGCTGTGGAGGCCCCGAAGGCCGGCACGGGTCTCTGTGCACTGCCGGCTGTCCGAGGGGTGTCCCCGAGCGCTGTCGGGGAGGGCAGAGTGGGAGGGGGCGGTCGCTTGCAGCATGTTTTCCATCTCCTCGCAGTGCTTTCTCTTGAGGTAATCTCGCACATCTGAGGTAGCAGGCATCCCCCTACACCCCTCTCCCAGCTGCCAAGGCAGTAACTGATGTTAGGGGAAGGCAAGTGGCTTTTGAGATCGATTTCTGTCTCCTCATTTATTCTTGTGGTGTTTTCTTTGTCTCCTACATTCCCAGTCCCCTTACCATCCCTCTCGTCTTCCTTGTGGTCACTGCCAGCACCGACTGCTTCCTGTGCTTAAAGAGTATTTCCCCTCAAAGTGATGATTCTCACTTCTTAGCCCTTTCCACCCCTACGTTTGTGTCTTACTCAACAAGACCTAAATGCTAAAAACGAGGCTCGACAGCTGCTTATTCTGCACTATCTGTTGTTTTCACATTCCCACCACGCAAAGAACAAAATCTAACGGGAAAAGTCACATCTTCAGTGATTTTAGTGGCACGGGTTTGAACTTCAAGTACCAGGTCACTTAGGGCTAAATTTTAATTAGGGTTTTTCTTTTTACCCTTTTGGACATCTGCTGCCTGCCTGCTTGTTCTCTCTTGATTCATTAGCTGAAGTTCCGTGTGGTGACCACAGGGCCTTTTCTCATCGCTGGTCTTCTGCTGTGGTACAGACCAGAGTTACAGACTGAATGCAGCAGGCCACACCGTGGGCTCCTGAAGAGGAACTGACTCACAGGTCTTTTGAGTCTTTACTTCCCCAGATTCCTGTATATACTGAGGGAGGTCAAAGCTCCATCATTCTGCAGGCAGGCCTGTGCTATGCTGTGTCTCGGTGAAGATCAGAGTGTATTTCACTTTGCAGTAGCAGCAAGCTCCTGATCTTGAGGAACTGCATGAGCAGCTTATTCTAGGCAGTCCTTCTGCACAGCAGTAGAACACAGTAGGAGCTGCCTTCACAGGAGCAGTGCCAACTGAAAATTCCCCTGATGCCAGCTCCATTGCACCCCTCCACAAGCAAACCAGAGTACAGATAACTATGTTTCCCAGTAAACTGAAGTTCCATTGCTGTTGCCTAAAAGGCAATGCAAGGATGAAACCACTTCTTATATGCACAGAAATTCACTTTGCTCATGCCAATGTAGACCTTTGGTGAAGTCAGTTTAGAGTAAAAAGCAGTTAATGCAACTTAGGAACAAACGTCCTGTTTACAGAGACAAAGCATGATTACTGAGATCTTCCTGAATGTCTTCACAATGTAGGATAGCTGCCTTCCCTTTGCAAAACTTGTGGGATTTTTAATAACAGAGTCAAAGCAGACATGCAAGCTTTGAACTTCCTAGCAATGCAAAGGTATCCCCTACAGATCTCTTCTAAAGCTCAGGACCTACCAGTTCTTGCCAGACCTACCAGTTCTCCTGATCTTTGAATGCTAACAAGATGATGCCTGTTTTGTTTTATCTTATTCAATTTGAAGGTTATTTTGGGTAAGTAATATAATTGTAAATGATTGTGTGCAAGGTCATTATTATATCCATGATTTGTAAAACAAGTTCTTGAGACAGTGCAGCTATGACTGCATTTATTGCAGCACATCCAGGTGAGTTATGCTCCTTAAGTGAGGTACAGAGAGAAGGTGGGTTGGAATTTAATGAAGCTGTGGTTCTGTTTTGAAGTATTAGATATACCAGTAAAATATGACTATTTTGCTTTGTACATATTTGTGCCTGCCATTGATACTTCTGTTATGACAGGAGACATAATTACAACAAAAGAAGAAACTGAAAAATCACAGAATGGCTTCAATTGGAAGGGACCTCAGAGATCATCTACTTCAAGCACCCTGCCATGGGCAGGGACGCCTCTCAACCAGACTTTGTTGCTCAAGGCCTCATCCAACCTGGCCTTCAACACCCCCAGGGAGGAGGCATCCACAATCTCCCTGGGCAACCTGTTCCAGAGTCTCACCACCCTTGTACTGAAGAACTTCTTCCTAAGATCCAGTTTAAGCCTATTCTACCTCAGCTTAAAACCATTCTCACTGTCCTATTGCTAGACACCCTTATGAAAAGTCCCTTTCTTTCCTGTGAGATAAAGAACCCACTTTATTTAACGTGATTTTGGTAGCCTTCCATGGAAGAAGGGAAGTTTATCTTATTGTGGGCTTTTTTGCTTTTTTTCAGCTACTCTTTCACATCTTTCATGTGTTCTTACTGAAGAACTTAGTCCTAGGATCCTGTCTAAGCCTATTCTCTCTCATCTTAAAACCATTCTCCCTTGTCCTGTTGCTAGACACACTTATGAAAAATCCCTCCTCAGCCTTTCTGTAGGTTCCCTTCTGGTATTGGAAGGCAGCTATAAGGTCCCTGTGGAGTCTTCTCTTCTCTAGGCTGAACAGCCCCAGCTCCCTCAGCCTATCCTTGTAGCAGAGGTGCTTCAGCCCTTGGATCATCCTCATGGCCCTCTGGACGCGCTCCAACAGTTCCGTGTCCTTCTTATGCTGGGGACAGCAGAATGGAGCAGTTAGGATGAGTCACCCAAGAAATAAGGGGTCAACACTGTCTGCAATGCAATGAGAGTGTTTAAAGTTTTCCACTTGTGAATGAGAATAATGAGTATGTAACAGTGTAACACATGATATCCATTTGGCCTTTCTATCTACCACTACCTGGTGCTCTCAGTTTCACATAAGACAGTACAGTTGCAAGATGGGTGACAGGCATGAGTTTGAAATGTAGGCACTGATTTTGATTAATATATCCCAGGAGTCTGGTTTTATAACTATAGCTATTGATTTGTTTTATTATTTAGTGGAATATGTAGCAATCAATCATATTTCCATCTAGCTAACCATGATTATTAATATTTTAAACTAGTTTTGAGATGGATTGGCTGGTGAGTGCAATATGTCTGCTCTCTAAGCCAGCCAGAATAGAGTACACCCAGGTTACATGGAATGAATTATTGCCACCAGACAATCTGATGAAATCTACATCAGCCATTAGAATATAAATCCAGCTGCAGGAATACCGTGCTGTCAGGGAACCAAGATTTCCTGCTTTGAATATAAATACACTGTGTTTGGCTCTGCATTTATTGAACAGAAGGACATAGTTATTTTCCAACAGTAAAAAAAACATATATTAAAATGTATAGGAGTTAAATCAGTGAAGTTCACATAGTGAGACATGGAATCCTTACAGAAATGTATTTTTTAACACAGCATATATGGAAAGCAGTTAGTGCCCTGCCAAGAGCCACGTTCAGGGTTCTGTGGAGCATCAGCCTGCGACCTCACAACCAGCCAGCAGTGTGGGAAAGCATTGTGCTCAACTGCAAGGGGTGTGTTCATTTGCTGCAGAAGGACTGAAAGTCTTGGCAGGTAATTAAAAGAGGAAATTATTTTCAAGTACAGTATTTTGTTTTGAAATACAATTGGTTTTTTTTTTCTGTTGGATGCCAAGTATTTCTAAAGAATGCAGTATCCTCTAGCTAATAGTATCTGTGTTGTGAGAGAAGAAACAGAGCTATTGTTCTGCTCCCAGCACAAGCTATATATACAGTAGGCTGTGTAGCACTCCTTTCTGTAATGGTTGTCTTTCCACCTATGCAAAACTCCAATCCATTTAAAATAATCAAGTTAAGATGGTTTCTTATACTGAGCTAGTGTAAGAAAGCAAGTCCTTCATATAAAGTACTTTCCAGGTTACTTGGATTTAGTAGAAAGTAATGTTTGCATGCCTCTTGGCTGAAAAAAAAATCCTATTCTCTAATGTCACTGCAAGACCAGATCCCTTCCTCTGCATTAACAGAAACAGGAAGCAGCAATAAGAAAGTCACCCTTGGAAGAAAAAAAAATGCTAACGAGATCTGAATCCATTTCTACCATGACTCCAGTAAACCATAGGTGGTCATTGACAGTCGCACTGTGTATTTCAGGCAGAAACAGGGAAAGCTACTCTCTGTTCTTATGAACCTTGTTTCTTTGGCAAGCAAGCAGGAGTTCCCCAAGTGAAAATAGTGAGGTGCTGGTTACTGACTCCTGAGGTTTGCACCTGTGTAGCTATACTGGTGTTTGGAGACTGAGCAACTGCTGCAGAAACTACTGGAAGGTCTGTGTCATCCTGTGCTTCTCCCTTCTCTCTTTATTTTGTCATTTCATAGCATATAAATATTTATACCTTGTGACATGACGTATACAGATGACATACCACTGCCACTCTTTTCTTCTTCCTATTCCTTTATGTTGCTTAACATTTCAGTGCCCGTATATAATGTCACGTCCTATCACAATGCTACTTAAATATTATTGCTCATTTCCTTACACATTGCATCACTAAATTTTGAGCATTATTTATCATTCCTGCAGATAATAAACTATGTCTTTATCTGAGTGGTTTATTTATTTATGGCATATCTGCAGCTTAAACGTAGAAAATGACTACTGGTTGTGCCTATTTTTGGGACATGGGGCATTGTTTTAGTTTCATTGCTTGAAGTTACTTGTTTTTTTTTTTTTTTTTTCTCTCTTTGGAGATTCTCCAACTAATATAAATTAAATCTTTCCACTGACTTGAGCAGGAGTCAGGTTAATCCTTTTAGAAGAAAGTTAACAGCATGGAGAGAGACTGTGTATTTCTGGTCTGGTTTGCAAACAAATGGTTGGAGGCTCCTTTATTTCTCTGCTGCTGCTCTGAAAGACAGGACATCCTGCTTTTGAAACCCAAAGATATTAGGCCTACCCCAACTGGTACAATTGTCATCCTCAGATAGGAAATGCGGCAGTATTTTCTGTAGATTTTTCTCTCTTTGTCTAAAAATGAGGCTTCTGCGGTAGCAGATAGGTCACTGTGAAACTACAGTCTAGTGAAACAAAGACTTTTAAAAATATTTTGTTTAAATTTTGTGATGGAGCCTAAAAACACTGAAAGGAAATTGAGGGAAACAACAAAGATCTGCAGGTAATGAAAGCTGGTCGCTTGTGTATGCACACCTCTGCAGCTTTTCCTTTGCAAGTACCATTCAGGGATACACTTTTCCCTTTATGAAACAGAAGTCTGAAATGGCAGGGAAGGGAATCCTATTCTTCTGTTTCTTTCATGCAGGTTCAGTGTCTTGGACAGAATAACAAGCATCTCCATAGCAATTGCTTCATAGAAATTTGCAGTCATTACTCACTGAATTGATTAGAAATGCCATCAGCCAGGCTTAGAACACTTGTACTGATGCCAATTCAGAGTACTTAGTGGTTCTGAAAACAAAGCACGAAAAGGCAGAGAAACTCCTGCAGTTACAAGATTATAGGTGTCAAACTTCTGGGTTTTTCCCTATTGTAATGGTTGCTCTCTGTGGAGAGTTTTCGGACTTAAGCAAAATTGCTTTCAGTCATGACAGCTGGTTACTTTACTGTAATCTTGTTACATAAAGAAGTTTGTTTTACCAAAGATAGTGTCTGGCCAGCAAAGATGAAGACAAATTTATCTTTTTAAGCCTGGACAGGAAGGTTTGGAGAGACATGAGAATAAAAGAAGCGAGACATGAGCTAAAATCTGATATAGAGAATATAGAGATTATGAGAAAAGTCACATGAAAATGAAACCAGTACATGTAATGTTGGAGATAAAATGAAGTACAGGAAATCTGGGGACAGAGTGAAGTGGGTTGGGGGAAGCAGGCTACTGTAGAGAGGACTGAGCACTGCATGTATGGTTCCATGCACCCCAAGTCGAGGGTACAGAATCATAGAATCATAGAATCATAGAATGGTAAGGTTGGAAGGAGACCTCAAGGATCATCTAGTTCCAACCCCCTGCCATAGGCAGGGACACCTCCCACTAGCACAGCTTACTCAAGGCCTCGTCCAACCTGGCCTTGAACACCTCCAGGGAGGGAGCAGCCACAACCTCCCTGGGCAACCTGTTCCAGTGCCTCACCACCCTCACTGCAAAGAACTTCCTCCTAACATCCAGTCTAAATCTCCCCTCTGCCAGTTTAAACCCACTGCCCCTTGTCCTGTCATTGCAGGATCTTATAAATAGTCCCTCTCCAGCCTTCCTGTAGGCCCCCTTCAGATACTGGAAGGCTACTATAAGGTCTCCTCAAAGCCTTCTCTTTTCCAGGCTGAAGAGCCCCAACTCTCTCAGTCTGTCCTCATAGGAGAGCTGCTGCAGCCCTCTGATCATCTTTGCGGCCCTCCTCTGGACCCGCTCCAACACTTCCATGTCCTTCCTGTGCTGGGGGCTCCAGAACTGCACACAGTACTCCAGATGGGGTCTGACGAGAGCAGAGTAAAGGGGCAGAATCCCCTCCCTTGCCCTGCTGGCCACACTGCTCTTGATGCAGCCCAGGACTCGGTTGCTGTCTGGGCTGCATGCGCACACTGCAGGCTCATGTTGAGCTTTTCATCAACCCAGACCCCAAGGTCCTTTTCCTCAGGGCTGCTCTCCAGCCATTCACCACCCAGCCTGGATTTGTGCTTGGGATTGTGCCTACCCAGGTGCAGGACCTTACACTTGGCCTTGTTGAATTTCATGAGGTTGGCCTGGGCCCACCTCTCCAGCCTGTCCAGGTCCCTCTGGATGGATCCCTGCCCTCTAGCAAGTCGACTGTGCCACACAGCTTGGTGTCATCTGCAAACTTGCTGAGGGTGCACTCAATTCCTCTGTCCATGTCACTGACAAAGATGTTAAACAGCACTGGTCCCAGCACTGACCCCTGAGGGACGCCACTTGTCACTGGTCTCCAGGTGGACATTGTGCCCTTGATCACCACTCTCTGTGTGCGACCATCCAGCCAATTCCTTATCCAGCAGTGCTCCACCCATCAAGTCCATGTTTTTCCAGCTTGGTGACCAGGATGTCATGTGGGACAGAGTCAAATGCCTTACTCAGGTCCAGGTAGATGACATCAGTTGCCCTTCCCTTGTCCACTGTCGCTGTGACTTCATCATAAAAAGCCACTAAATTTGTCAGGCAAGATCTGCCCTTGGTGAAGCCATTGCTGGTTACCACCAATCACCTCTGCTTTGTTTTCCATTTGCCTTAGCAGAGCTTTCAGCAGGATCTGCTCCATGATCTTGCCAGGCACAGAGGTGAGACTGACTGGTCTGTAGTTCCCAGGGTCATCCTTTTTTCCCTTCTTGAAGATGGGTGTTATGTTTGCCCTTCTCCAGTCAGCAGGAACTTCACCAGTCTGCTATGACCTTTCAAATATGATGGACAGTGGTTTGGCAACTTCATCTGCCAGTTCCCTCAGGACCCATGGGTGGATCTCGTCAGGCCCCATGGACTTGTGCACGTTCAGATTCCTTAGGAGCTCTCGAACGTGATCTTCTACTATAGTAGGCAGATCTGCCTGCTCCCAGTCCTTATTTTTACCCTCTGGAGCTTGGACATTGTGGTTGGAGCCCTTGCTGTTGAAGACTGAGGCAAAGAAGTCATTGAGCACCTCAGCCTTGTCCATATCCTCTGTCAACAGCTCTCCGTTTTTCTTCTGTAAGGGTCCCACATTCTCCTTAGTCCTCCTTTTCTCATTGATATACCTGAAGAAATTCTTCTTGTTCCCTTTAATGTCCCTGGCCAGATTCAATTCCAGCCTTGCCTTAGCTTTCCTGACCTGAGCTCTGGCTGCATGTGATGTATTGTTGGTGAATTCCTTCTGTATTTTAGAGATCCTTGTGCAGGCTCAGGTCAGCTACATTTTGGAGGGGTTTGTGCATTGGGCAGCTGGCTGTCAGAATTGCTTTCAGATTTATAGTGGTAGCTTTTGAGATGTCAGTGGGAGATGATGGTTTATGCATAACAAGCACTAAGATAAGGGGGACAGGAGGAGAGCTGAGATGGGTGAGAGAGAGTGCAGGAGAGAAGATATGGAAAAAGAGTGCAGGAAATTAGGAGGTATGTAGATGTAGGGCTTTACCTGGCAGTCTAGGCCAAACACTTTGACTTGTAATCTTAGCAAGACTGTGCAAGGTAGATAGGCAGAATTAAGAAGTTAATTTTTCATGCATTACTACTCCAGCTAGCTGCCCTACCATTCTGATCCTCTCCTGAGGGAGAGGAGACGGGAACCATACCTGTTTCCCTGGGTAGTGTGGCAATTAGCTTTAACCACAAGTGAGGACATTAAGGCAAGTGAGTCAGGTACTTATAGTTTCTTCTGCCACATCTCCTACAAGGGCAGTACCCTCTGGCAGATGAGAATGACAAAGTGGTGTGGTCTGTAATTTTGTTTAAATCAGCACAGCCAGATCAGTCAGGCTATTCTTAACTAATTTTTGCTGTCCTATGAATCCTCCTCCATTAGGCACCAGTGTGCTTATTCATAGTTGGTGTCAGATTAGGAAAACCACAACCAAGTGAGAGAGGAAAAAGGGTGGCATGAAAATGGGAGGGTCTAGATGGCAGCTTCTATCTGCTTGTGGAAAGAAAAGCTTCTGCGTAAGTGCCACCGAGACACTATATTTCTGCATGTGCACTCAAGGTTAAATTTTGGTGCTGGTCTAGCTTTCTTATGAAGAACCAAAAAAACAAGCCAAACAAACAAAAACACAACTGACTAAACTAGTGCATAACGTATGGAATATTTCTGACACAGAAAATATCAAAGTGGATCTTCACATGAAATCAAAGAATGGTAGAGGTTGGAAGGAACCTCTGGAGACCATCAAGTCCAACTTCCCTGCCAAGGCAGGTTCACCTAAAAAAGGTCACACACAAACACATCCGGGTAGGTTTTGAATGTCTCCAGAGATGGAGACTCTACCACCTCTCTGCAGCATGCTCCAGTGCTTTGTCACTCTTAAACTAAAGAAGTTCCTCCTCGTGGTAAAATGGAACTTCTTATGTTCACATTTGTGCCTGTTGCTCTTTGTCCTGTCACTGGGCTCTATTGAAAGAAAGCCCGGTCACATCCTCCTGTGACCCACCTTATAAGTATTGATCAGCATTGATGAGATCCCCCCGCAGTCTTCTCTTTTCCAAACTACACAGCCTCAATTCTCTCAGTCTTTCTCATAAGAGAGATGTTCCAGTCCCCTCAGCATCTTGGTAGCCCTTTGTAGATTAATTTCTACAGATGTAAATATGTATACATAAAAAAAGTAACTCGCAAATTCCACTTGTTTTAATTATGGAATTCCTTGCTGATTTCATGTACCTTCTTGTTACTTTGCCAAACTGTTGATTGATCAGCTAAACTGTTCTCTAAGTCAAGCACAGCATTTTTTCAAGGTCTGTTTCAGCACAGCCTAAAATAATTAGAGCTATAAACATGAAAGAAGCAGGAATGCCATGAACCCCCACATATCTATTACTTGTCATCTGCAGAGTCTAGCTGTTACCACAGGAGCATGTTAAAATTAAATGCTGAGCTTTATTTAACATACTTATTTGTTCTCTCTTCTCTCTCCTTCTCTGCCTTTACCGTTCTTATTTCAAAGCTCTTTTGTTCACAACACGGCATATTCATGGTCATGTAAATGCTTACAATCCACAGTAAATTGCTGTACAATTACACTTACCTTTTAAAAACAAACAAATATTCAGCTGGAGCTTTTGTAGCCACTGCATAGGTGGCTGTTAGAGTTAAGTCTTTTGCAGGAAATATGTTAATTTATATCAGTGTGTAGACACTGCGGATTTGAGGATAAATGGCTACTAGAGATTAAAAAGAAAAATAATAAGGAGGAGGGAGGTATGTAGTTGAAATTTGATACTAGTGTGGTTTCAGATCGTTTGCATTCTCCTGCAATGCTTTGTTTTAAAAAATTAATTTACCTTTTTTTATAACTCACCAAAACAGTTTATTTTGCTCACCAATAAGCTCTCCATAGAAACAGTCGTATCTTAGTAACATACCAAGAACAGAGCTCAGGGAATACACCGCATCTGTGTATGGTACCCTTACAGAGATGTTGTGGTTGTTAGAGGGAATAGGAGTTGTCTTTCCCCAGCTGTGGCAGTCACAGCACTGCAACTCATCTTGGTGCTTCCAAGATTGATCTCCCTACATCTGAGGCACAAGCACCTTCTTCCTTGGCCTTTGTGGGAGCATATCAGCAAAGATGTCCAGTGCAGTAAAGTTTTCTTTTTTGGCTTAATTTTAATTGGATGCTAGGCAATGAACTACACAAATGCTTTTTGCTTTTGGCTACTGTCAGATGAATTTGAAATGTTTATAACTACAGCTTGGGTTTTTTTCATAGTCTTTCTACATAGAGAAATCTTGCAACTCTTATCACTGGTGTCACTGTGCAGATCTGTAGTTCCTCTGCTGGGCATTCCTTTTTCACCATGCTGATTCCAGATAGATGACTTCAGATGACCCTAGCTTTACTTTACTGTTTTCCACCTCTTCCATTTTTGCATTCCTGTTGTGCTACAGGGCACCTCCTTGTCCTCTGGCACTGTACTTTATTCTCTCCGTTCCTTCCACACACACCACTCTCTCTGAAGTGATCCAGGGGAATGATTCCAATGACTTTTGAGCTTCTCTGCAGCACTGTGTTGATACTTACACTGAGCTGATCATTACCAAGTTAAACATATAACACTACTGTAAAAACCTACTTAGTTTAGATAGTGCTTCAGGGGAAGAGAAGCAGGAAGTAAGGAGTGGTGCAGGGGCTGTGTGTACCTTACGAGTCTGGCCTGGGTGAGAGCCATGTTAGCATTCTTTGCAGTGAGAAACCACAAGACATGCTTTTCAGATGGTTCTTAGACTGCTTTCTAGTTATTAATTGCTGCATCCCAGCTGAGAATAATGTCTGCCTTGGCTGATAATCTTCTCTGATTCAAAATAACCCAGGCCATTTAACACTACTGTAGAGCAGATGGTGTCCTAACTCCAGCTCTCCACATCTTTGTCAAGCCACAGACCATCCTATCCCAAGTTTTGATTAAAGAATGGCTTGGTTTCAAACCCAGACTAACTGAGGGAGTGAAGATATCTCTTGTCTCAGTACATGCAGTTATTAAAAGAATGTGTCTGGAGGCAAAGAGGAGGCCTAGGAACCAGGAGAAAGCAGACAGATTTTAAAAGAAACTCTGTCCCTCTGTGTGGGGAGAATGAGGCAGGGAGAAAGCATCTGCTGGAACATGGTTTTGAAAATTCTGTATCTGTGTAGTTAATAAAAATTGTAGCACTACCAGGCAACTGATTTAAAGAGTAAAGAATGGCGACGCTGGGAGGAGTCTGAGGAATGTTAGGGTACTATGAGCTGCCAGTGATGCTTTGGGAGCCTCTTTAGGAAGACTTTTGGGAGCCAGGGGGACATTTACACTGCTGTCTCACAATACGGCCTCTCCCACAACCCATTCCACCCTAAAGACACTCTTCCCTTGTTTCCCTTTGGCTATGACATCTCCTTGCTCAGGTCTCACACAGCTGTCAGTCCTGACTCTACAGCCTACATCATCTTGCAGCAGCCACAGGTCACTTCCTTTACCTTCCATGTAGATGGTAATGGGGCATGCCAGGGACCTTTTCCTGGTGGTGAGAATGGATGTGAGAAAAAGAAGAGGGCAGAGCACCAATAGGGAGCAGAAAGGCCTGCAGTGCTCTTGGGTGGTGGTCTGTATGGAGGGAAGAGATTCAGCTAAAGCAGGTGATCCCCTCTCCTAGGCCCTAATGGAACTGGCAGATTGCTGTCCTCAGCAGCTGTCAAAGGCTGCGTCTACATTAGCAATTTGTTTCAAAGCAATAGTGCAGTTTGAAGGAAAATCCTCTCATTGTTTCCACTTACCATGTGGTGTTTCAGTTCTCAGAGTGGTTTTGGTGCATACAAAGTAAATTCCCTAAGGAGCAAAGGAAAACAGAAGCTCTGCTTCAAATCTGCTCCACATGCACCCTAGTGCTAATGGGGACAGGAGGTTCCAAAATAGCCTGTGAGCTGCATCATCACAAGGTCCTCTAGCACATACCTAACACTTCTCCTCAGAAAGCTTTGAAACACATGTGTAGAGGAGGTGTTTGGCTCTGGGGACCAGGCTAAATATAATCCAGAATAAACCCCTAAAACACATATAATGGAAAAATGAAGTGCCTCAGTATCAGCTGTTTCGTTCTTGTATCTGATAGGGGAGGATGTGAACCCATTTTAATTATTCAAGATAGCTTTTGAACCAGCTCTTTAATCACTATTAATGTTGCTCTTCTTATCATGAATGGAACTAAAACCTGCCAGCACTCACAGCAGTAGGTATGCTGGTACTGCAGCTATGCAGGGAGAGCTGTAGAATTGTACCCCAGGATGTGTAAAAGGAATATGGGTTGAAAACTGCACTCAGTAAAATGGTTATCCACCATGAAGGAAAAAAAATAAGACAGGCATGGCTGTGACAGTATCATTCACTCCTGAATGGAAGCCACTATGTGCCTGCCACAAGGGTAGAAAAAGCCAAACATCATTTAAGCCAGAATGATGAATAAAACAGTAATTTACAAATACAATTACAAAATTGTACAAATTCTGAACTATTGTGTTGTTTTTCTTTTCCATGTATTTATGAGCTTTTTTATTTGCATATCTCAGTTACAGCACTTCTCTAAGCTTCTGCAAGGACTCTGTGCTTTGTGATGCCATTGCCGCTTACATTTAGTTATATTTAGTTATCGCTTAGCTTTATTAGTTATAGCTGCTCCCAGGAGCCATAACATGCCCCCATCCCTCACATACACTACTGTGAACTGCAACCATGTTCTAACAAAAAGTCATGAAAGAGCATGCAAGAATAGAAGGAATTTTTTCACTTGGAAAATTCTCAAGTTCTTTAGGAAGCTGTAAATTCTACAGTTTAATCTTACCCTGTAAGACAAACCTAGATATTCTGCTCTCAGATGATAGAACATTTGGAGATCTGAGAGAAACAGGGAGCTGCTGGAACATATTGCAGAAGCCTGGAGCACTTAGCAACAGAGAGAGTGTGGGATGCAGCCACAGAAGCCGGATTGTGGAAACAAGTGACACCGGGGCGGCTGTTTGGGGAGGAAGAGCTTTTACTTTGTTTATCATTGCAGTAATTCTGAAGAACTTCACAGTGTGGGAGGTCACTGTAGTCTCTGCATATACTCTCTGTGTGACTGTTTTTCAAGCACCTAAGATAATTATTACCCAAGAGTGTTGGATGTATTATTTTCCTTTTGTATTTCCTGTTTCTCTCATAACCCCAGAGAAGTAAAATGAAGCCTTTTTTTTCACTTTAGTTTATCCTGTTAAATCATACTCATGTACAGCTACCTGAAAGGATGCTGTGGAGAGGTTGCTGTCGGTCCCTTCTCACAGGTAAATAGTGATGGAACAAGAGGGAATGGCCTCAAGCTGCAACTAGGTTGAGTGGGGATTAGGAAACATTTTTTCCCAGCAAGAGTGGTCAGGCATAGGAATGAGCTGCTCAGGGAAGTGGTGGAGTCACCAACCCTGCATGTGTTTAAAAGTCGTTTGGATGTGGTGCTTGAGGATATGGTTTAGGATGAACTTTGTAGAGTAGGGATAACAGACTTGGTGATCCTGGGGGTCTTTTCCAACCTGAATGTTTCTGTGATTCTGTGACATGCACAGTGAAGACATGTATCAGGAAATAGCTTGATTGCAGAGCTTGATTCTCCACATACAAATCTAACTCTCTGCATACAAGCAGCATTTCTATTTTGTACTAGATCCAGTCTTCAAACTCATAACATCTTTTGGAGTAATACAAGCATTCCCCATGATGATTTTTAGTGCTTTTCTCTAGAGCACAATGGCAGAAGCTCTGACCAGGGTAAACAGAGTTGAGATAAAAAACATAGGGGTTAGATGGGACTTGCAAAGGTCATCTAGTCCAACCCCCCTGCAGTGAAAGGGACAGCCTCCATCAGATCAGGTTGTCCAGGGCCCTGTTGAGCCTGACCTTGAATATCTCCAAAGATGGGGCCTCAATTACCTCCCTGGGCAACCTGTTGCAGTGTTCCACTGCCCTCATGGTAAAGAACTTCCTCCTAACATCCAACCTAAATCTACTCTAATTTCAAACTATTTCCCTTTGTCCTATCACTGCAGGGCTTTGTAAACAGTCCCTCTCCAGCCTTCTTGTAGGCCTCCTTCAGGTACTGGAAGGCTGCTGTTAGGTATCCTCACAGCATTCTCTTCTTCAGCTCCCTCAGCCTGTCCTTGTAGCAGAAGTGTTCCAGCCCCCTGATGATTTTCACGGCCATTCTCTGGACCTGCTCCATCAGGCNGCAACTAGGTTGAGTGGGGATTAGGAAACATTTTTTCCCAGCAAGAGTGGTCAGGCATAGGAATGAGCTGCTCAGGGAAGTGGTGGAGTCACCAACCCGGCATGTGTTTAAAAGTCGTTTGGATGTGGTGCTTGAGGATATGGTTTAGGATAAACTTTGTAGAGTAGGGATAACAGACTTGGTGATCCTGGGGGTCTTTTCCAACCTGAATGTTTCTGTGATTCTGTGACATGCACAGTGAAGACATGTATCAGGAAATAGCTTGATTGCAGAGCTTGATTCTCCACATACAAATCTAACTCTCTGCATACAAGCAGCATTTCTATTTTGTACTAGATCCAGTCTTCAAACTCATAACATCAACATTCCCCATGATGATTTTTAGTGCTTTTCTCTAGAGCACAATGGCAGAAGCTCTGACCAGGGTAAACAGAGTTGAGATAAAAAACATAGGGGTTAGATGGGACTTGCAAAGGTCATCTAGTCCAACCCCCCTGCAGTGAAAGGGACAGCCTCCATCAGATCAGGTTGTCCAGGGCCCTGTTGAGCCTGACCTTGAATATCTCCAAAGATGGGGCCTCAATTACCTCCCTGGGCAACCTGTTGCAGTGTTCCACTGCCCTCATGGTAAAGAACTTCCTCCTAACATCCAACCTAAATCTACTCTAATTTCAAACTATTTCCCTTTGTCCTATCACTGCAGGGCTTTGTAAACAGTCCCTCTCCAGCCTTCTTGTAGGCCTCCTTCAGGTACTGGAAGGCTGCTGTTAGGTATCCTCACAGCATTCTCTTCTTCAGCTCCCTCAGCCTGTCCTTGTAGCAGAAGTGTTCCAGCCCCCTGATGATTTTCACGGCCATTCTCTGGACCTGCTCCATCAGGCCCATGTCCTTCTTGTGCTGAGGGCACCAGAGCTGGATGCAGTACTCCAGGTGAAGTCTCACCAGAGCAGAATGGCAGAATTGCCTCTCTCAATCTACTGGCCACCCTTCACCCTGCAGCCTAGGATGCCACTGGCCTTACATCTTCACTATCAGAGTGAATCATAGAAAGAGATTCAGAAATCAGTGTGTTTCTAAGCTCTGCAGGTCCCACTGAGGTAGGAAAGATCTGGAGAACTGAAATTTTACTCACCATTTGCTGGAAACTGCTGAATTCATCTGCAGCTGTAAAAAATCTCCCTTCCTCTGAACAGTTATTGTACACTTCAAACAGAAGGGCTGCAGAGCTCTAGGGCTGAAACAAAGGCCATAGGCTATATGGAATTTGGAAGTATTACAGTAAATGTTACATTTTGTATTTAATGAAGGTTGAAGTAGCTACTAGCTTGTATTTTCTTTTTTCTTCTCTATAAATCTCTCTTGTATGCATCATTCTGTAACCTGGTTGTGTCCACTTTTCAGGTATTCCTTGTTGAAAGTAACAGTCAAAGGAAATGATAGAGGTGTGCTAAATCATGATGGTTAACACAAGTGCTACAGAAATGCATAGAACAGGGGGAAAATATTAATAAATTCATAGATAATAATGATTCCTGAGCAACTATTAATAGTGAAATCTAACAAGTTCATCTGTTCACTATCTACAGTGCAGGATAGTTTTAGGCTACTGCTGATCTTCTTTGGCCCTATATGGGATCTGTCATTGAATTCTAAAGGGAATTGGATTCAGCTTAATGAGTGATCAACTCTTTGCTTCCAAAATACTGTGATAATTTCAACTATTAAAATGCAGTAATCACTTTAAGTGGCAAAATAAATTCAAATAAAAATAAAAAGCTAAAAGAAAAGAAAATTAAATTTTAAAAGTCACAAAATTAAGACCAAAGTTGAGTAACACACATGTTAACAAGAAAATTAATCATGTGCAGAGACATCCCTAGACTGTAAGAGATGGGTGATGTAGACAAGGCATTAGGGGATCATTGAGGCTACAACAGGGTGAACCTGAAAAGTCAGCTCATGGCACTTATGAACAGCAATCCCTTCAAGCCTTCTGAAAGGCACTGGGACCTCTTACAGCTCACTAATGAAGATCATCTTTGTCTGAACCTTCTTAGCTCCCTTTGCTTAGGAATAATCCTGAATAAACGCTCCAACATTTATACCCCCCAGGGGGAAACACTTTTCCTTGAGGAAGTTTCTCACAGGTGTCTGTCTGCAAACTTCTCAGGGACTCAGAGCCAGACTGTCTCTCTGCATGTTAATGGCTCTTCCATATTAATAGCTGCAGAGCCCCAGAGAGGAAAGATCACTTACTGAAGAGGTTTAAAGACTTGAAATTCCAGCACCATTGCTAAAACATATGCCTTGACCTATTCCCACTTCATGCTTTTCCTTTCTTCTTTTCTTCTTCTATTGCTCTCAGCTATTGCCTTTCTCTTCTCTTAAGAAAGACCATTATCTCATTACCTCAGCTCTTTGCTCTACCCAGCATATGCAATTGCCACCACTATCCACTCTGAATTTTCTGACTCAGAAAATGTGAAGTCAGAGGCTTGAAGGAATGCCACCTGCTCCACCTGCTCTGTGGAGATCTGTCAGATCCCCTCACCTTCCCATTCAGCACTCCTACTCTGCCTTCTACTCCAACTGCTTCTCCAAAAAAACTTCTTAGCTACTGGAAACAATGGGAGCAGTAACATTAGTCCCCCTCTTTGTTTCTGCTGAAAACCTTCATTTTTACATCGAAGTGGTGCAAAAGCTTTTCTGGAGGAAATGAATTCTGAAGATAGCATTTTTTCTTTTTAATGGATTTCCCTCTTCTGTCCAAGCTGTTTCTCACTACTATCCTGAGCAGCCTCTGGGGCTGTACTTGAGAGACCTACTTCCATCAGTGTTCCAGGTGTGATTTCTTTTCCCTGAAGGCATTTGTCTCCACCTGAGACCCTACTCTTAAACATCATAGGTACTTAGGGTGCTGCAGCCCTTTCATCTGCAGCTCCTTAGGACTTCTCCCCTTTGCCCCTCTGTTCTGCCTTTGTCTCCTTTCCGGTGCTCTCTATGGATTCTTACACTCTCTCTGGGCTCTCTCCTCTTTCCCCTCAAAAAAAAGTATACCACTCACATGGTCTTTTTCCATCCCGTACAAAAGTAGTTGTACTATTATCTACTACAGTTCCTTCTCCCTGTACTCCAGATGCCACATCTTACAGCCCCTGAGCTTTCAAAGTTATGTTGGAGTCTCTTACTGCATCCCACTATTGAGAATCTCTCCCATTTTGCCATCTCCTACTGCATCCCACTATAAAAAGTCTCCTTCATCTTGTCATCTCCATATCTTTATGTTCCCAGATCCTTCCCTTTGTGCACCTGTGGTACTATAAATACTGGCTATTAAATGTGCACCCACACTATGCTAAGTAGCACCCTATCAGAAAGACACAGCATGATCCCAGCTATGCTAACTTCAGAGACAGACTGTTCTGGTATGTCCTTCTGCTGTAAGCACGTTGCTTTGGTATTTCCACACAGCACACTGCTATGCCAAGTGGCTAAGCCTGTTTAGATCTGGCTCAGATGCTGCATCTGATGTTGGATCAGGACTGGCAACAGAGTCATCTGACCTCTCACTGAAGCTGGGATTTGGCGTTATGGCAGTGGTCAACTCATTTCCTTTTCATTTTATGCTTCCCTGCAAACACAGTAATTTGCACACTCCCTATTGGAGGGTGTCAGGTGTGCTTGTGGAGGGCACATTTCAGCTTAGTTCCAGTTAGAAGTAGTTCAGCCCACGCATGAAATGAATGCAGGAAATGGGGATGCTTCAGAAGAGCAGTCTTGATCACAACCAAATTGATGTACCTTTAATCTTAGATCTGCAAACTTGCTTGGAGGTTTTTTATCCATGTTTGGTACCTAGTGATTATGTTCCTGTTGACTAAATTGTATTTAAGTTACCTTTGTGCTACCCTAGATGGATGTATAATGCTTTCTTTCAGCGGAGCTCTGTCTACCTTCTCTAAGGAATCACTCTATCAGTCTTATAATGGAATTATACAGGTACAACATAACAACATTTGCTCCTTAAAGGGTAATTTATTAAACAACTCTATTCCTAACAACACAGAAGGAAGAATAAAACCTAGCTCACTTACTTTGGTTCTACAAAGGTAAATACCACGCCTGTGAATGTAATAGATATGCCAGAGTATACAAAGCAGATCCATTGAATGAAACCCAGCCATTTAAATATATCCATGTTAAAGAGATGAAAAACCATATGTCCATCTCAAAGCATTTTAGCAACATTTTCAATCCTGCTGCTGAAGTTTAATCTACATTTGTGTGGTCAATGTCTACATACATTTTATTATTGCATCAAGGATCAGATGTCCATGCCCATGGCAGGGGGGTTGGAACTGGATGATCTTTTGAGTCCTTTCCAGCCCAAACCACTCTATGAACCTATGATCCTTGGGGTCACTTCCAACCTGATCCTGTGTGGTTCTATCGAACATGGTAAAGTCCTGATAGCAATTTCTATTTTTCCTGAAGTCCCATAATATAAACAAAAAAGCAATATTCAATCTTTCTAATCTCAAATTCGGAAGGACAAAAGGGTAAAGATTACAATTTTATTAAGTGTATCTTCTGGATTAAAACAAAAAAATGATAGTGTGTTGACCAGAAATGTATGCAGTTGTCTATACTATGTATATAGTATTTTGTGTTCTGTAAGATGGCAATACAAATTGCTATGCTGAAGGAATCAAGGAATCATAGAGTAGCTTAGACTGGAAAGAACCCTAGAGATCATCTACTCCACCTCTTCCCACAGGCAGGGAGGCCTCTCGGCTAGACTTGGTTGCTCAATGTCTCATCCAGTCTGGCCTTGTAAACCTTCAGGCAAGGTGCATCTACAGCTTCCCTGGGCAACCTGTTACAGACTTTCACCACCCTTCTACTGAATAACTTCTTCATAAGGTCCGTTCTAAACCTACTCTCCCTCATCTTAAAAACATGGATCAAGGAATCACAGAATGTCAGGGGCTTCAAAAGCTCATGCAGTCCAACACCCCTGCCAGAGCAGAATCACCTATACCAGATCACACGGGAACATAATTCAGGTGGATTTTGAATATCTCCAGAGAGGGAGACTCCACAACCTTCCTGGACAGCCTGTGCCAGTGCTCTGTCACCCTTACAGGGAGAAAAATCATCCTCATGTTTACATGAAAATTCCTATGCTTCAGCTTCCACCCAGTGCCCCTTGTCCTGGCATTGGGAATTGCCCAGCAGAGCCTGGCTCCATCCTCCTGGCACTCACCCTGCACATATTGGTAAACATTGATGAGGTCACCTCTCAGTCTCCTCTTCTCCAGGGTAAAGAGCCCCAGCTCCCTCAGGTTCTCCTTGTAAGAAAGCTGTTCCATTCCCTTAATTATCTTTGTGGCTCTGTGCTGGACTCTCTCAAGCAATTCTATTTCCTTCTTGAACTGAGAGGTCCGGAACTGGACACAGTACTGCAGATGCAGCCTTACCAGGGCAGAAGGGCAGGAGAACCTCCTTCAACCTACTAACCACAGCCCTTATAATGCACCCCAGATAATAACACTGATGTATTTGTAAGAAGCTAATTGCATGAATTCAGAGTAATCTTTGCAGAATGAAAAGTCTTTTGCTCACTAGAAAATGGGTACTGCAAGAGCTGTGAATGTTAAGGCACATGAGCTTGGCAGTTTAAGACTTTAACAAAATGATAAAAAAGCGAGAATTAGGACCTAGTGCCTTTTTTCCTCTACAAAACCTATAATATGGACATTGAAAACAGACCTGGAAATGTCATGTGTAAGATCCCAGATTAATAAAATGATTGAAGGGTTCTTCACTCATCCAAAAATGCCATCACTCTTTCTTAAAGAGGGATTCCCAACAGACAATATCTATCACAGATTATTTGCCAGTGCTCTTTTATTATTTTTTCCTTTGTTACACTTTGATGCTAGATGAAAGAGAATGTTGAGGCACATGAGCTAGACTTAATTGAATTACAAATATCCAAGCCTTTTATTCCATTATTCTTTAGGTATTTTATATGAGTATGTATCGTTCACTGCTTCCCTTTCTCTGCATTCCTTTTTGTTCATCTCAAACTAGAGAGCTGTCTGCCTCAAGTTTCAGTTCTGGAACACTATTCCAGCTCAGTTCTCTCTGCTTCTGAGAGAAATTCAAATGTAAGGCTAGTAAGCATCACTTAGTCTGCCTATTAAGAGAGAATCACAGAATCATAGAATCATAGTCCGGGTTGGAAGGGACCAAAAGGATCATCTAGTTCCACCCCCCCCTGCCATAGGGAGGGACACCTCATACTAGATCAGGCTGCCCAGAGCCTAATCCAGCCTGGCTTTAAACCCCTCCAGGGATGAGGCTTCCAGCACCTCCCTGGGCAACCTGTTCCAGGCTCTCAGCACCCTCACGCTGAAGAACTCCTTCCTAACACCCAGTCTGAATCTACCCATTTCTAGCTTGGTTCCATTCCCTCAAGTCCTATCACTACTTGACATCCTAAAAAGTCCCTCCCCAGCTTTCTTGTAGGCCCCTTAAGATACTGAAGAGGTATGCTTACAATTTTGTGGAAGCTCTTCTAGTTGGAGGAATAAGGTTTCCGGCATCTTACTCTGACTGATAAAGCAGTTGTTTCCAAGTTGACATTTAATATAATTTTAATAAAGTGATATAAAATTTCTGAAGTATTTAAAAAATAGACTGAATGTTGTTAAATATAAACCCTAGCCAAACCTCTAGATTGCCAAAACTTCTAGATTGCCAAAAGCCAGCCTGAATAAAATTAAAAGAGGAAAAAAAAATAATTCCAGGTATTAAATAGAAATAGTAATAAAAATGCAGAGTGAAAAAGAATGGCTTAGAAAAGTAAGAGAGAGATATAAAAGTAGCAGCTATTTCCAACCTAGAAATTACTTGCCATACTGATTGTGAGATTCAACAGGACCGAACAGCAGGAAGAATAATTTTATTTTTAAAATTTAATAAAGGTGCTCCACTCCCATTAAGCATTTGCAGACTACTATTCCTTTGGAAAATAACACTTTAAAGTTAAGGAAACTTTAAATAAAGAAGTTAATGCTTTAAAGTGTTAAGGCCCTTTAAAGTGTTAATGAAAAAAAAAAACGAACCACAAAAAACAAAGCTAAAGGAAGCCTTACTTCATCCATGTGAGCTCTAACAGTTCTATTTCTGCTCTCCAGCTTGATTACTGCAGGCTTATGTATCAGTGGCAATCAGTGGTTTACCACCAAAGGAAGTCAGAATCCCTGTGGGAAACACCTGCACTTCTACCGTTTCCTGTTAGCAGCTGGTTGCAAGTCTGGGATTTTAGTTTTCCTTCTAGCAATGATATACTCTTCTTTAGTGTCATTACACTTTTTAGTATTGGATTTTCCTGCAGCCCTACTAGGGTTTTAATGATCCAGTATCTGCATTGCTAGATACTGATCAAAATGTAATCCTGTTTCTGGACAGTTTTTAATTTCATAAACTATGATAAGGCAACAGTGCCAATTGCTCTAAAGCAGGAATTATTTTAATATTTACTTAAACTGAAATAAAGCAGACTTGCCCTGAAAGGAGGTTATAGCAAGGTGGCTGGCCTCTTCTACCACTTAACAAGTGACAGGATGAGAGCAAATGGCCTCAAGTTGCACCAGGGCAGGTTTATATGGAATATTAGGAAAGATTTCTTCACCAAAAGGGACATTTGGCACTGGAACAGGCTGCCCAAGGGGGTGGTGGAGTCACCATCCCTAGAGGTGTTTAAAAGACACCTGAATGAGTAGCTTAGGGACACAGCCTAACAGTTGTGCACAGGGAGATGTTAGGTTATGGTTGGATTTGATGATCTTAAAGTCCTTTCCAACCAGGTGGTTCTATGATTTTATGTTCCATTATTCTAGAAACTGGACAAATAACCTTCCACATGGATGTAGAAAATTGAACAATTATTTGTTCTGAAACATGATTTTAAAAAAAATTCTAAAATACAGAGATAAAAGCTCATAGTGATATCATTACATATATAATTAGTGGAAATAATATTATTAGAACTAATATAGTGAAGTAATACAATAATATATACCCAAAAGCTCAGAGTGGTATCTATTATCAGAAAGAATAATACAGAAGCTATAACTACACAGAATAATAAATTAAAAGTATTGTTGAAAAATGGAAAACATTCAGATAACTCTGTGGTCCTGCCTTGGCAGGAAGGATGGACTCTGGAGGTCCCTTCCAGCCTCTAAAGTTCTTTGAATCTGTGGTAACAAAGATATTTTTCTACTTCCTCAAATAAGCAAGGCTTAATAACCAACAAATAGCTATTCTTCCACACTGTAATTTTCTGTTGCTGACTTCCAAGCTGCTAAATCTCCTAGTCCAAGGTCAGGCTGTTGCTCAAAGCAATTTCTGTCAGCTGCCTAAACAAACCTCAGTCAGCACATACTTAGAATTTGGAGAGAAATATTCTGGCAAGTGAGTGAGTAGCTAATGAGAATGGAAAAGGGAAGCAACGGTGCCCAAAAGTTTCAAAAATCATACTGCAATGCAATAAGAAAATGGCCTTAACAGAAATACATTGATCTAAAAATATTGGAGGTCATCAGCAGGTTATTTTAGGTGTCCCTTTGTTTGTTGCCAATGCTTAATTCCTAGAAGAGTCTATTTTGATCCTGTGAGTAGTCCCAGACCAAATGCACACCAGAGAAAGTGTTATGATAAGGATGCATTTGGCTACTCAGGAGTTAGATAAGCAGTAGTGTCAGCTCCCCGAGATGATTTCTATCTACAGCATTTGTAGCTGCTCAGAACTATAACAGCAAAGGCACAGGAGAATATGAATAAAAATGTGTTGTCCTGTTTGCCTTCAAGAGAGATTTGGAAAGGTCTTGGGAAGGAATTTATTCCTTAGAATGGGCTATAATTCCCCTAGCTTAACATTTTTCTTGAGAATCTTTATGAAATCAAGAAAATGCAAAATATATCATATTCCACACACCCCCCCCCTCCCCAGAATAAAATCTTCACTAGTAGAAGCCTAGCAATCAGTTTAAACTGAATGCAGCTAAAATAGAATTCATTTCCAGGCTCCATTTCTGCTACTTCTCACATTCCATAGAAAATATAACCATCTTGCCTGCCTCAATAAATTGGATATTGTTTTTAGCTCAGCCTCCTCTCTAGGTTTTTATACATACAGCTAAGAGTTTTGCATTTTTAGTGTGTTTCTAAGTTGCAGCTTTCATGCACATCACTAAAAATCTTGTTCAGACTTTCACCTTTTCATGGCTGGAAGGGATTTATAGGCTTTTGTACAAGACTTCTTTACTAATGTTTTAAACTGGCAATAGGCATAGCTTCTTCATTAGAAGAACCCCTGCAGCTTCCTGAGATTTGAGACAAGATCTTTGATCACCTCCATGGTCTGTCTAATGAACCATAATTAGTACATGTCCAGAAGAAACATTTGGAGGCTCCCACAAATCTTTCCAAAATAAGCTATGTCCATTGCTGCCTACTTGAATAGAATGTATTTGTAAACTGGAATAAAGCAAATCTTAAGTCAAATACAGAAGACAAGAGGAATTTTAGTCAAATTGTCTCATATCATAAATAGTTTCACTTTTTGGAAAGTCACTAATGGACTTTGCAGTGTTCAGCTTCTACTTTAAGTATTTAAATCCACAAAGCAGATCTGAGAATTTGTTGTGTTTCAACTCAAACCTCTTCCAGAGGTTTTTTATATCAAAAAATCTGCTGCATCTCCCTCCCCAAAGATTGGTTAACCCACTCAATGCATAACAATACAGCCTGAGTGGGTGAGTCAAATCTCACAGATTGTTCACAGAAATATTACACATTCCTACACTTTCTTTGGGAAAAATAAAAATCAGCTGAGCAAGATCATTTCTCCCATATCACATATTTTCTGCAAATCAACTGAAATTTATTTAGGTGCCTAAGAGTATTTCTCTAATGATACCAAGAAACTGAGAAAACCTTTTTGTGTGCACTAACACTCACTTTAAAAAAAAAAGGGGGGGAAAATAATTACTTCCACATTATCCTCCTGAAAGCTTACACTTCATCTTCAACATTTGGCTCTAGAACCTTTCATATGATACAGCCAAAACACAGTGACAACTGTCACCCCAAACTTGAACACAGCTCTGGAAGAAGCTGGCAGTTGCACAGTTCTCAGGCACTGCAGTTCTTTCTCATGTTGATCACTCTTTCCCTACACTAACTTTTACTACACTAACACACTAGATTGGAAAGGAAGCCAAGAACTGTCTTCAAGTGAAAACTTAGCATTTTCCTTCTCTTAGCATTCACTTGCCTTATAACCGTCACATATCTGCATTCAGCATAACTTAAAGGACCAGCAATTGCTTGTCTAAAGACTCTCAGTCTTACCTCCATTGTTAATTTATGTTCCAGAGTTTAGAGACCCTTTCATTGTTTGACAATTTTGTGTACTGCACAGTGACAGGAGTGGCTGGAATGATTTACAAATATGTCACTGTCTCAGTAAAGGACTTCATCTGTTGATATGTTTGAGGAGGGTAGATTTAGACTGGATATCAGAACCAAGAGTAAGGGTGGCAAGACACTGGAACAGGTTGCCTAGAGAGGTTGTGGATATCCCCTCCCTGGAGGTCTTCAAGGCCACACTGGACAAGGCCTTGAGCAACCAACCTGGTCTAGTGGAAAGATGTCCCTGCCTATGGCCAGGGGCTTAGAGCTAGGTCCCTCCCAACCCAAACCATTCTGTGATTCTGTGACTGAGTCCTAAATAAGCTATTTCCATTATTCTTTCAGATTTCCTTGCATGTACTTTCCTAATTCAGAACATGTTTCTTCATGGGACAGCAAAAAATACAAGTGCTATCAGAACATGACAGCAGATCTGTCATCTCCTTACCAATCTTCCACTAAACGGTAGCCTTTAGATAAGGTAAGGAATCCACAAACTCTGTTTGAATGTAAGGCATATAAAGGCACTATCAGTAAGCCACAAGCAGCTCTACTAAACAGCCCTAAACCATGAAGGTCAGAAGAACAGGAAGGAAATGATGACAGTACAGCCCCTCAGAGTTATCTGTAAAAACCCTGTATTCCCATATCGCTCATCGGGTGTAGGTATCAAAAGTGCCACAGATTGCAGCAGCAATTTACTTCCCCTTCCATTGCACCTCTCTGCTTCCTGTGCTTTTAGTTACTTGAAAGGTACAATGATTCCAGGAAGTGGTTTGCCTCTTGTAAGCTTAGGAAAGTTCTTTCATTTTTCTCCTCCCATTGGACAACTTCATCACATTTAAAAAATTTACTCCTGGCATTCAGCAACTTAGTTCACCTATTCCACCTATCTGATAGCTTTTAAAGGACATTTATCAGGCAAGTTACAGCTACTCTTTTGTATGGTATCTGATTCTCTTATAGCATGTGAATAGCAAATGCTGTAGTAAGACATTTTGTTTTCTTGCCCTTGTTTTCATTGCTTAACTCACAAACTGAACTACTCTGTAAGAATCAGCACATACCTCCCAACACTTCTTTCTCTGGAGTTACTTCTGTATTTTAAATAAATCTAATTCAAACGAGATTCTCACTGGCACTTATGACCAAATAAATGCAGATACCAGTTCTGATAATGCCACTTCATAAATATGTTAAGCATTCTTTTACAGTCCCATGTCTCCATTAGCCTACCAATCTAAAGACTATGGTCATGGTCCAGAATCACTGCAACTCAGATTTATGGTTTTTTTTGTCCTAAAAGCAACAAGGAAAAGCTGATATAAATTTATCTCTTTCATCTTTGAGTACTGTCAAGTTCCTTGCAGAAGTCTGGTTATACAGCATCAGTGAGTGTCTCTTGTCTCTGAATATCAAACAGCAAAATCTACAAGCAAAGTAACTCAGGGGTATGTTTTCTACAACCATCCTAAGAGGGGATTTGAATATGCATCGCAGAATTACTCATAGGAAACAAACTAAATAGGGCCTGGATGCCTCACATTCAGCACCTGTACCCTTATACCACTGCACACTCTTCCTGTCCATCTCTGCTGTGATCATACAGTGCTTCCCATCTTTGTTTGCTCTTAGTAGCCACTGTTGTTCATACAAGTGGAACTGACACATGAAAAGTAGGCAGGCAGCTTGATGAGCTAGCAATGAAGTTTTCCCCTTTCTGACTCAAGCAAGAAAAGCAGACACTTCCTATGTGGGTTTCTAAGTTAACTCTTTGTGGGTCCCTCTATTTCTGAGGCAGCTTCCTCCTATCTGACCTGGTGATATTAAATCACAGGTTGTTATGATCTCTCCACTTGGGTTAATGGATTGAACTAAATTCTATTTCTTGCGACCCTGTCTATGCCAGCTCTCCATAAGCTCACCTCCCTTCTCCCTGATTTTACTGTAATTCAGATTATTATCCAAATGTTCTCCTACCAACGATGAACAAATCGTTAGCCTTCCAATCAATAAATCACATTTTTTTGGAATGTAATTCAAAGAATCACTATAAAGTGTCAGAGTCATTCAGGTACTGATGTGCATACTCCCATTTTTTCAGGACATTGTCCTGTCATGGTTGTAACTTCAACAGCTATCACTCTCTTGTATACACTAAACTTTTCTTCTGTAGACATCAGAATATGCACACTGAAGGCTTCTGAGGAATCTATGGTGTTTCTGAAATTTAAAAGCTCTATTCATTTAACTACAAGTCTTTTAGACTTTTGGATTCATTGAATGTTCGATCTATTAAATGTTAGTTGGAGACTATCAGAAGTGTAAATTTGAGTCTTCTCCAGATCAGTGAAATGGAAAACAATATCATAAGCATCCAAAATCGAAGCTAACATACACACCATAATGCTTGCTGCCATGTAGTTCCTTGTAGTTCTTCATGGCTTTCAACCTCTGATGCAGAGATGGTCAGAACCGTCCTCCTTACACTAAATCTCCTCCTAGCAGGAAGTGCATACCTGGACTCTGTCGAGATCTGACCCAGGAATTTGAGACAAGGTTTTTCAGGAGCTAGCTATGCCCTGGGTAACCTCCCAGTGGTTAAAGCTTTATCTTTACATAGTTCTGTAATCTTCTACTGGCTCTACTCCTTTTCTTTTACACTTTCCTTTGACTCGGTTTGTTTCTGTAGCTGAAACACTACTATTGCATTCAGTTTGCCATCCCATAGCCAATTTATGCAGTTTTACTCAACAGTCTCATTTCCAGTCTCTCAAGTTGCCCTTGAAACTTCTAGGCACTGTTGCTATGTTAAAGGGCCTTGGATATGATCAGCCCTTTGGGATGCAGCACCATCTAGTGAGGCAAGCTCGGATCATCACAGGCACTTGAAAGGGCTGCCACTTAAGAGTGGCAAAGCCGCTTCACACAAGAGGCCAGTGTTTGCCAGTCATCTGGAATCCATCACAGGAAGCTCTTTGGTTAGCATGGCAAAGGACAGGCAAAACTTTTGAATGCAGCAGTCACTGCTCTGCAAGCTAGGTTGTCCCATTACAGTTGTCTTGCAGAATTTGTCTCTGTACCCAGTGATTTCTAAATCCTAGCATCATCACCTTCGTGCCCTGTCTTTTCCTCGTGATCTTTGTTTTCTACTGCCTCCAGAGAAATGTGAGGAACCCGCTCCCTCCCCTGCACTCCCACCTAAAGGCACAGCCATTGTTGCTGGAACGAACGCCATGCATATCAATCGCCTGCCCTGATTCCTGCTAACACCTTCCCATAGTCACACAATGCCTGCTGAGCGATGGATCCGCACAGTTCCCAGCTGGTAACAATACAAAATCAGTGTGTAAAATGAGTCAAACACCTTAGTCATAAATTAATAATTTTTTTTTTTTTTTTGGGGGGGGGCGGGGCGGGGGGGGTAGATGTTCCTCATAGTATGATTCTCATGTAATTTCTCTGTCCTGGCTGATGCAGTATTTCTGGTTCTCCTCATTCTGCATGCTGATGATGCATCTGTCTGGTCATTCAAAGTAGAGTTCCTTTCCTATCATCTGTATTACTTGGATGCACTTTTCAGCTACCTCTCCACTTTACCCCTCTCTATTGATCCTTTTCCATTCACTGTCATGAAACTGCCTCCAGCTGGCCCTGGCTGCCCAGCTTCATTGCTTGCTCGCCACATTTCTAAGCTTACTCTTCCATGTTTTCAGTTAAGCTGCCACTTATAGTGACAAAGAACAGGGCAGCATAGCTGGTTTTCTTCACATCCCTCCCAAACTGCCCTACCATAACGCCTATAAAAGAACTTGAAAACACATAGGTTGCTATGGCCACCTACTGTAACACGAACAAATACAGCCTGTCTCCTAGTTCAACACCTTTTTTATTAATAGGCAAATATAACCTTTAAAGGGTTATCATGCTTTCCTCTATCTGCAATGCCTTCACACAGCAAACAACCTCGATACTGCAATGCCTTTGGATAGCTGCTGCCATGGTGCATGAAGAAAAGACAAAAGGCTCTTTCACAGAGTCACAGAATGGGAGGGGTTGGAAGTGACCTCTGGAGATTATCCAGTTCAACTCCCCTGCCAGAGCAGGTTCATCTAGGATAGGTCACACAGGAACATGTCCAGGAGGGTCTGGAAAGTCTCCAGAGAAGGAGGCTCTACATCTCTGGGCAACCTGTTCCAGTGCTGCAGTACCCTTACAGGATAAATGTTTCTCCTCATGTTGGAGTGGAACTTCCTGTGTTCCAGTTTGTGTCCATTGCCCCCTCACCCTATCACTGGGCACCACTAAAAAGAGACTGGCCCTTTCTTCTTGACATCCACCCCTCAGATATTTCTAGACGTTAATAGGATCCACTCTCAACCTTCTCCAGGCTCAACACTCTCAGGTCTCTCATCCTTTCCCCATAAGAGAGATGCTCTATTCCCTTAATCATTCTCGCAGCCCTCCTCTGGACTCTTTCCAGTAGTTCCCCGTCTCTCT
This sequence comes from Ramphastos sulfuratus, assembly GCA_013399055.1. NCBI lineage: Eukaryota > Metazoa > Chordata > Aves > Piciformes > Ramphastidae > Ramphastos > Ramphastos sulfuratus. The sequence goes on from WBNM01040224.1 coordinate 79,844, forward strand.
TGAACTGGGGAGCCCAGAACTTGATGCAACAGGGCCGAGGGCCGTTGCCGGGGGCCGTTGCCTGGCGACGCCAGCGCGTCGCCTCCGTGCCGGGCCGTAGCATGGCGGAGCTCACCGCGCCGCGGTTCTCCGCCTCGGTCCCGCGGACTGCACCGGCTTCTTTCTTCGGGGCCGTGGCGCCGGGCAACCCGGTGGTAGACAGCTTCGACGCCGAGCTGCGGAACGTCCTGGGCTTCCTGCGGCGGCTGGGAGCAGCGAGGGAGCCCAAGCGGCAGCAACACGAGAATCACCGCCGCGGGTAGGGGCTGTGCCGCTGCCCCCTTGTCGCCCCTACTTGCCGCTCCGAGAGCTGCTTGCCGTTCCCGACAGCCCCGACCTCCATCCTCCCTTCCTCGACCGCTCCTGGTTTTCCTTGCCCTCCTGCTCCAGCCCCTTCCCCTCAACTGCCCTAAGCTGCTCTCGGCTGCGCTCCCTGGCCTGCCGGGCGCTGCCGTGGTGCCTGCCTTACCTCTCCCGGCTCCCCCCAGGTCCTCTTACCAGCACTGCCCCTGGCCTGCCGAGGTAGCAGCTAGAGAGGCTATTAATCCGGGATAGTTTCTCTAACTGTGTGTCAAAACGCCAACAACCCATTTTCCATTCTTTTGCCCCGTTAAAAGCTGAACATTTCCCTTTTTTCCCCCCAGCACTTCCTAGAAGTTAATGCTTTAGGGAAGAAGCCCAAGGTGTTGTGGAAGTTGGCAAGCACCACAGCTGGCTGTAGGAGAACAGCTTGACTTCACTGTTAGGAAAATCCCTTCACAGTACTGGAGAACCTGGCAACTCACCAGCATGTTGCTGTTGCATGCCAGGGTGAATAGTGGTGGCACGTACGTGCCTCTGGAAGATGCACTGGCAGTGGGGCTATGTGGGGATAACACCAGACAACTCTTCTTGTGCACATGGCTATGCTGCTATATGTTTATATACATAGATGCAGACAAAGTATATGGCAAATGTCAATTGTGCTTACTTGTTTGCTTGTGTACATGCAGATCTGTTGGTATGCATACATCTAGATTTTGTAGTGCAGTTAAGACAGCGCAGCTGGAATCAGTGTGTGAATCATAGTGCATGCACATGTCTTCTCTAGACTGTGCGTTTCCTATGTAGCTCTCTGTGCTGCATTTAAATACACTATGAGATAAGACCTCAACTGCCTACTTTAAGGTAAATGGCTGGTTTTCTGTCCTGAGCAATGTTCTGTTCTAAATTTACAGATTCACAGATTGCATTGGATTGGAAGGGACCCTCGAAGGTCACTGTGCTGGTTTGAGGCTAATTGGAATATTTTAATAGAGAAAACTATACTATATGCTGTGAAAAGGAAACAATGGTGATGTCTACTTCACTCATAGGCTTGCTGAGATGTTTAAGAATAAGAACTCAAAACATAGATAACACAGTGTCTCGGGCTGGCAGTCAGTCTCTGGGGCACAGCGTCTCAGTCTAGCAGCTTTTGGCTTCCTTCTCTCTGCTGAGTAACCTCACTAACCATTTTTCTTCTAACCCCCCTGGCCAATCCTCCAAATTCACCTTGCGTGTAAGGCAAACCCTGGGGTAAAGTGTAGGGGTGGGGAGAGGGTGGAAGGGTGGGTGGGAGCCCCTCCTGGGGTCTCTGATTTTCTGGGAGGGGTGTTGTATTTCT
>WBNM01040224.1:82406-98630 GCA_013399055.1 Ramphastos sulfuratus
TGAGGGTGGTGAGGCACTGGAACAGGTTGCCCAGGGAGGTTGTGGCTGCTCCCTCCCTGGAGGTGTTCAAGGCCAGGTTGGACGAGGCCTTGAGTGACCTGTGCTAGTGGGAGGTGTCCCTGCGTATGGCAGGGGGTTGGAACTAGATGATCCTTGAGGTCTCCTTCCAACCTTACCATTCTATGATTCTATGATTCTATGATTAAGGGTCACAGAGCACTGGAACAGGCCCCCCAGAGAAGTGGTGGAGTCTCATTTTCTGGGTACTTTCAAGACCCATCTGGATGCTTTCCTATGCTACCTATGCTAGAGTCTGTGGTCCTTCTCTGGCAAGGTGGTTGGACTCAGAGATCTCCAGAGGTCCCTTCCAACCCTTAACATCCTGTGATCCTGCTATTGTTGGCTTATGTCCAGTTCTTTAAGATAAACAATGAAACTTTCCCATGTTATCAACATACAATACAAACACTGCACAGGAGTTAGGTTACAGGGTGGTTAGCATATCAGTTAGGTGGAGCTTCTACCCTTCTGTGTGTCACTGGGTACTTTCCTCAATGCAGTCCAGAAATGACTGTTCTCTACAGGAGCTGTATACGTTTTCAGGAACAACTGAAATTCTGCAGCCTGGTATTTGTCTGCACTGGAGAGCTTTCCTTTTCTAAGCTGTCTGGATTTCCAATTTATGTGGCATGTTCATTTTCAGGTCTAGGCTTAGATCTGTCATGCAGGTATTAGTCTTCAGGCTTTTGCCTTGTGTTTTGAATCTCACTATGTTGTCTTTTTAAATGATGGTTCAGCAGCTGATTTTAGTGCTTTTTAAACCTTTCTGTAGCTTCAGACCTCCATTCAGCTCCTTCAGACACCATCAAATTTCTGGCAATTAACACATTCATTTTGTCTTCTACACAATCATTGTATCCTGTAGTTGGATGCTGGGCATGCTGAATGTGATCTGTTTGCAATATCATGCCAAGTTATGATTTTTCATGAACAGTGTCTCCGAGCACTTTACCTGCTGGCATATTTTGACCTGAGAAGGCTCAGTCTTACTCCAGTTGGTATTTTGCAGGTGTGACTCATGGCCACACATTACTTAGTTGGCATGGGAGTGTTTTCTTATCCAAAGAATTCTGAAATGTTCATTGTGGAGGTGAGAACTAACCCAACTTGTGTCTTGATCCCAGAAGTCATAAAATTCCAGGGTGTTGAGAATGTTGTGTAACATGAAGCTCCCAGTAGCTCTGCATCCTCTGTCATTCTTTATTAGTATAGGGGCACGGAATTCCAGAGGCTGGAATTCTGATCATTAGCACATGTCCAGGCAGCTAGAAAAGTCCTGAGTATTTATTTGTGATGGTGAAATCTCAGGGTTGTTTCTCCTTTGACTCTCATTGTTTGGTAGCTCAAAATTGAAGTGTGTACTGCTTGCAGAACCAGCCTTAATCTGGTTGTTCCTAAGAATTTCTGAAGGTAATGGCTATTACATGTGCTTGCCTAAATGCTCTAAAGACTGCTTGCTGTGTCATTTGTCAAGCTACTTTTCCTGGCATAGGTTGAGATCAAAGTGTTCTTGTTATTCAAGGAGCAAGAAAACCACCTTCCACATGACAAGTATGCAGAGTTTAGAAAAATAAAACTGTCAGCTTCATTCTTCTGATGCCTTTGGTGTTGACAAGTCAACAGTAAGGTCATAATTTAGACACTCACAATGTTCCAGTGTAAGAAACAGAAATTACTGAGGACTTGTCCTGTGCTGGAATTATAAACCTTTTCAATCAGAAGAAGTAGCAATCAAAAGTACTTTCTCTCAACTAAATGAGAAGTTGTTTTACCTCATTTCTCTTTGCTAGGAGGTCATCAAACAATTACCTTGAACTATTGATTTGATCTCATGTTGTGTGGCTTAGCCACTCTTATTTAATAAGGCTTCTTTTGCTCAATATCAGAGAATCCTTTACTTCCTGTAGTAAAGGTTTTGGCCCAGAAGTATAATCATGTGGGCCTTACACTGTGCACACTTTTATGGGTTGACCTGAAGGAAACTTTAAAAAAATTATTCTTGAAGTGGTTGGAAATAAAGAGGCTTCACCTCTGGGCTCCAACAGGCCAGTATTTTATTTTAGAATTCACTTGTTTAACTTGTTGTTCTGGTGTCCTGCAGCTTGTTTAAAGGCAAGGCTGATGAGCTGTCTGGGTAGTGTCTCACTCTCCTCCTTTGTCTGTGTCAAAGAAACATTCCTGTGCCGTGAACTCACTTGTGGTTAGTCATGGCACTGTAGTAGATACACCTTACCTTAATCTCCCTATTGAGGCTGAAAGTCTAGCTAGATGGCTCACAACTTCACCAAACTAATTCATCACAGATTTGTTGATTGTTTATTACGTCTGAGACTCTCGTGTATTAGGGTGAATCACAGAATAGATCTGGCTGGAAGAGATCTCAAAGACCATCAGAGCCCCTGTTAAAGGAGGGGTGCAGATCTGCTGCAGCACGTCCAGAGAAGGGACACAAGGATAATCGGAGGGCTGGAGCTCCTCTCCTGTGAGGAGAGACTCAGGGAGTTGGGGCTGTTCAGTCTGGAGAGGAGAAGGCTCCCAGGTGACCTTATTGTGGCCTTTCACTATCTTAAGGGGGCTACAAGAAAGCTGGGGAGGGACTGTTTAGGCTGTCAGACAGGGATAGGACTGGGGGGAATGGAACAAAGCTAGAAATGGGTAGATTCAGCCTAGATGTTGGGAAGAAGTTGTTCAGCATGAGGGTGGTGAGAGCCTGGAAGGGGTTGCCCAGGGAGGTGGTGGAAGCCAGTATAAGAAGCCAGTAACCACCCAAGCTGTTGATTGCTATGGATGGACTAGGAGGGACAAATTCCCCATTTGGAAGGTGGCCTTCATTAAACTGGGCTATGGTTTCCTTTAAAAACATAATGCCTCAGAACATTTTACTCAAGTTGTTGCTTTTGGCCTAGTTTGTGCTGTTACTGCATTTTTCCTTTAGGATACACCTCTAGAATGTCCTACTTATTTCTTTGCTGCTTACTTTCAAAAAACTGAGAATTGTGCTGAGATGATGCTTTCAGGGAAAAAAAAGGGATTATGATGGTTGTGATTCTTTGGTATAAAGATCAGTTTGACAGGTTTCTGATAGAGCCATTTGTTTCACCTTGATGTGAAAAGGGGCTCACAGCTTTTTGTGTGGGGAAAAAATGATACTACTTATTGTGATGTTTTTCTTTTTACTGGGAGTCTTATAAACTGAAGAACTGTCTGGGAGATTGAGAATGGATTCCAAGTTCCTGAATGCCAGAAAACAGTCTAAGAAAATGACTTGCATTCTAGTCTACCATCACCATCTTAAGAAATAGAAAAGCTCCAGCTGCCTCACACCAGTGAGCATAAGACTTACATGTGAGAATTCAAATAGCAAGTGATTTTCAAACATTAATTCTCCTCTCTTCAGTTGTTTTCCTTCCTCATAAATTGCTGCCTATGAATAATTTAGCTGTTGTGGTTTCCACCAGGCAGTCTCTGCTGAGCATTCTCTACAAGTGATTTGTTAAGAGAATAAATGCAAGAGCTTCTTGGCACTGTGAGCACTGTCAATACTATTAATAATTTGGTAACAGGATTCCTTTCTGAAAAACCCCTGTGCTTATTCTCAGTCTATCTGATCAGGTATTGTTTTCCAGTTAAAATACAGATTTCTGTAGCTAGAATGGGAAAGTTGCACACCTGAAGGAACTGGCTCATCCAACATCAGGCATTAGGGACTGTAACACTGTGTGAAGTAGTCAGTTCCTCTGCAGAGGAGGCAAACTGCTAGAGCTAGTTACTCTTTCTGGGAGGCTTGATGCTTCAGCCAAGGGAGTCATTTGTTACACCAAGTAATCCTCGATGACAGCTGTGGCTAGAATAACAGGCAGGGACAACAGCAAAGCATTGCCACCACTACCCTGCCATGAAATCCTCTCTGTTTTAACCAGTGTGTCATTTGCTTCTCTCTGAACCCTACCCTTTATAAATTAAAATTCCTGACTGCTTCATGCCAAATGCAGTTCATGCCACAGGCTTTCACAGAATCACAGAAACATCCAGGTTGGAAAAGACCCTCAGGATCACTAAGTCCAGCCTATTTCTTACAGCTTTCTTCTTTAGTGATTCGTAGATTCATAGAATGGTTTGGACTGGAAGGGACCTGTAAAGGGTTAACCATCCTGGGTGGGGGGAGTGGTCTGAACTTGACCCTAGGTCTGCTTGATCCCAGGTGTGTAGTGTTTAGCCTACTCCCATTTCCTGTCTGGACCCCCTATATAAACAGAGGGACTGATAATCTTTCCTTTTCCTGGCCTGCCTACCTGCTTGACAGCACCACCCTTTGTTGCTGCTTCTCCTGTCTTACTATGTGACCATTTTTTACCACATAGTGGACATCCTTTCCTGAATCTACCTCCATCCATTCTCATCAATCTGGTTGTATATATATATATATTTTTACCTTGTTTTCCTTTCCCTCTACCTATTTGTAACTCCCCTACCTTAAGTACCTTTTATTTATTGTTAAAGATTTTTTTTCTTTTAACTTCCAAATTGAAGCAAGACTGTTCTTTGGGTGTTTTACCTCTTTTCTCTCTACATCTAATTCCTTTCTTTCCAAAAGGGGGGGAGAGGGTAAGGCATCTTATTATTATTGTATTGGTTTCTGTTATATATATTTTGAGTCCCCCGAGAAGCTTAAACTCAAACCAACATACACAGGACCTTAAAGATTATCTGGTTCCAAGCCCTCCTGCCATGGCCAGGGAGGCTACCCACTAGCCCAGGTTGCTCGAGCTCTCACTCAACCTGGCCTCGAACTCCTCCATGGAAGGAGTATCCATGACCTCCCTGGGCACCCTGTTCCACTGTCTCACCACCCTTGCTGTAAAGAATTTCTTCCTAATCTCCAGTCTACATCTACTGTCCTCAGTCTTCAATCCCTCTCCCCTTGTCCTGGCACTGCAAGCCCTTGTAAAAAGTCCCTCTCCAGATTCAGATACTGGAAAGTCATTATAAGGTCACCTCAGATGAGGTTCACCTGTGTAGAGGAGGTTCTCCAGCCCTCTGTTGATCTTTGTGGCCCTCCTTTGGACCAGCTCCAGCAGTTCAATGCACTTTCTTATGCTGGGGACTCCAGAACTGGATGCAGTACCCCTGGTGAGGTCTCACGAGAGCAGAGCAGAGGGGCAGAATCACCTTGTCCTCATCCTGCTGGTCACACTGTTTTTGATGCAGCTCAAGATGTGGTTGCCTTCTGGGCTACAAGCACACACTGCTGGCTCATGTTGAGGATTTCATCAACTGACACCCCCAAGACCTTCACCTCAGGACTGCTCTTGAGCCACTCCTTGCACAGCATGTATTTGTGTTTGGGTGCATGGCATAGCTCTACACACGCCATGAGCTCTATAGGTCTGTATACCATAGCCTTATATACTCTGCAGCTCTATGATTCATTCCATGGCTACTAGTTCCCAGGTTTGCTGCCACCTGATATGCACTGTTATTTTGGGATCCTTTTTCCTGCTCTGAGCATTTGTAATTTTCAGCTCAGTAATTGCTGTGAGCTGTAATTACCCAGAATCACAGAACTGTCAAGGCTGGATGGGACCTCAAGGACCATCCAGTTCCAACCTCCCTGCCATAGCAGGAACACTTCATACTACATCAGTGTGTTGGTTTGAGGCTAATTGGAATATTTTAATGGAGAAAATTATATTACAGGCTGTGAAAGGAAAATAATGGTGATGTCTACTTCAGTCATAGGCTTGCTGAGATGTTCGAGTACTCAGAACATAGATAAGACAGTCTCTGGGGCACAGCATCTTGGTCTAGCATCTTCTGGCTTTTTCTCCTCTCTGCTGAGTGATCTCACTACCTGCTTTTCTTCTAACCCCCCTGGCCGATCCTCCAAGCTCACCTTACGCATAAGGCAAACCTTGGGGTAAGGCATAGGGGTGGGGAGAAGGTGGAAGGGTGGTTAGAAGCCCCTCCTGGGTTCTCTGATTTCTGTATTACCTTTACCTTGTATATTNTTTTCCAGTGGCTCCAGAACTAGACACAGTACTCCAGGTGGGGTCTCACCAGAGTGGAGTAGAGGGAGAGAATCACCTCCCTCGCCCTGCTGGCCACACTTCTGTTGATGCAGCCCAGGTTGGCTTTCTGGGCTGCAAGTGCACACTGGCAACTCATTGAGCTTCTCATCCACCAGTACCCCCCAGGTCCTTTTCTTCAGGGCTGCTCTCAAGCCAGTCAGTGCCCAACCTATATCAGTGCTTGGGACTGCCCTGACCCAATCCTTGAGTCTCTTTAAAATAGCAACTTCTCAAATACTAGCTGAAAGATAAGACAGGCCACTTGTGGCCATGTTTGAACACTGCAAGGGGATTAATTTAGAGAGGAAAAAAATCATCTTATTTTAAATGTATGAGGAAAAACTGGTGACAGAAATGAAACCCAGAAATGTCCTGGTCTGCCTGTTAAATCCAGGTTTAATGATAACTTGCTTTGAAATAGGCAGAAGTTCAGATAGATCTGGAAGAAAGGAGTTGTCACAATTTGAAGTTCTCTTGATTTGTTTACTTGTTATGACAAGCCTACTGCCAGTTTAATCTGAAGTCTTTTCTCCTCTATCTTTTTTAGAGCAAATGCTTTGTTTAATATTTGGATCAAATACAAGCCTCGACTGCCAGAGTGGTATTACAATGAAAAACTTGTGAAAGTTGGTGATTCCCTTGCTCAGATCAAAGTAAGTCATGTGGAAACAAAAAAGACTCAGCCACAGTCTTTGTTTCATTATATTGCCATGCCATTTTAATTTTTAATCATATTTTGCTGGAAGCTATTTGGAAAGTAGAAAAACTTGAACAAAAAAAAAATATTCCATTGAGAGCTGCTGGTTTGTATCTCTTGCTTATTATTGTAAAATTGCCTTGATTTTCTTGATATGTTTTCTATAATCTGCATTTTCTATGCACCCATTGCCTTTTTGAACAAAAAAAATTCCTTTAGTATTTGTTTGATGTTTCAGCATGGTAAAGCATAATATCTGACTGTATTTGTAGAAGCTGCTTAAGTTCAGCCTAGAGAAGGCCCTAGGGGGACCTTACAGATGCCTTCCAATAGCTGAAGGGATCCTACAGGAAGGCTGCAGAGGGACTTTTCATAAGGGTGTCTAGAAATAGGACAAGGGGGAATGATGTGGAGCTGAGGGAGACTAAGTTTAGACTGGATCTTAGGAGGAAGTTCTTCAATGCAAGGGTGATGAGACTGTGGAATATGTTGCCCAGGAAGGCTGTGGATGCCTGGGGATGTTCAAGGCCAGGTTGGATGAGGCCTTGAGCAGCCAAGTCTTGTTGAGAGATATCCCTGCCCATGAGTGGGGAGGTTGGAGTCGATGATCTCTGAGGTCCCTTTCAACCTAAACCATTGTATGCTTCAGTGATTCTTCTATTCTGTGACAGTGATGGAGCAGTGGTGACTTGTGCCACTGAAGTATCAACTTGGTGCTCAGGTAACCAAACATAAATGTAATGAATTGTCAAAAAGAAACAGAGCAAACACCAGAGTGCAGTTGCAGATTATACAAATGTATGTGTTGATGGTGCTCTGGCATCTTGAATGCTGTGAGCACTCCTGGTCTCCTCAAAAGAGGTAAATCACAACTAGAAAAGAGTACTGTGTTCAGTTTTGGGCTCCCCAGTTTCAGAGGGACAGGGATCTGCTGGAGAGAGTCCAGTGGAGGGCTACAAGGATGATTAGGGGACTGGAGCACTGCCTGATGAGGAGAGGCTGAGGGACCTGGGGCCGTTTAGTCTGCAGAAGAGAAGAGTGAGGGAGGATCTAATAAATGTTTATAGATATCTGAGGGATGGGGGTCAGGAGGGGGGACACAGGCTCTGCTCACTTGCTCCCTGGGATAGGACAAGGAGCAATGGATGGAAGCTGCAGCACAGGAGGTTCCAGCTCAACACAAGGGGGAACTTCTTTACTGTAAGGCTCACAGAGCACTGGCACAGGCTGCCCAGAGAGGTTGTGGAGTCTCCTTCTCTGGAGCCTTTGAAGGCCTGTCTGGATGTGTTCCTGTGTGACCTGAGCTAGATTGTCTGGTCCTGTTCTGGCAGGGAAGTTGAACTTGGTGGTCTCTTTAGGTCCCTTCCAACCCCTGACATCCTGTGAGCATGTGTGATTAGAAGCTCAATTGTTGAAGACATGGAGAGCATTTGGGGAATGTTTTACTGCATGATGATTCTATTTTGGTACTCCTGCCTGGTCATCTGTTGCTGGCTACTGTTTGAAATGGGATACGAAGTTTGTATGCTCAGTGCAAGTCATATTGACTCAAATCAGGATCCAGCAGCAGCAGGGAGGTGATTNCTTCAGTGATTCTTCTATTCTGTGACAGTGATGGAGCAGTGGTGACTTGTGCCACTGAAGTATCAACTTGGTGCTCAGGTAACCAAACATAAATGTAATGAATTGTCAAAAAGAAACAGAGCAAACACCAGAGTGCAGTTGCAGATTATACAAATGTATGTGTTGATGGTGCTCTGGCATCTTGAATGCTGTGAGCACTCCTGGTCTCCTCAAAAGAGGTAAATCACAACTAGAAAAGAGTACTGTGTTCAGTTTTGGGCTCCCCAGTTTCAGAGGGACAGGGATCTGCTGGAGAGAGTCCAGTGGAGGGCTACAAGGATGATTAGGGGACTGGAGCACTGCCTGATGAGGAGAGGCTGAGGGACCTGGGGCCGTTTAGTCTGCAGAAGAGAAGAGTGAGGGAGGATCTAATAAATGTTTATAGATATCTGAGGGATGGGGGTCAGGAGGGGGGACACAGGCTCTGCTCACTTGCTCCCTGGGATAGGACAAGGAGCAATGGATGGAAGCTGCAGCACAGGAGGTTCCAGCTCAACACAAGGGGGAACTTCTTTACTGTAAGGCTCACAGAGCACTGGCACAGGCTGCCCAGAGAGGTTGTGGAGTCTCCTTCTCTGGAGCCTTTGAAGGCCTGTCTGGATGTGTTCCTGTGTGACCTGAGCTAGATTGTCTGGTCCTGTTCTGGCAGGGAAGTTGAACTTGGTGGTCTCTTTAGGTCCCTTCCAACCCCTGACATCCTGTGAGCATGTGTGATTAGAAGCTCAATTGTTGAAGACATGGAGAGCATTTGGGGAATGTTTTACTGCATGATGATTCTATTTTGGTACTCCTGCCTGGTCATCTGTTGCTGGCTACTGTTTGAAATGGGATACGAAGTTTGTATGCTCAGTGCAAGTCATATTGACTCAAATCAGGATCCAGCAGCAGCAGGGAGGTGATTGTCCCCTTGTACTCAGCATTGCTGAGGCCACACCTCCAGTATTGTGCCCACTTTGGGACATCTCAATACAAGAGGAGCTGGAGTGAGTGCAAAGAAGGGCAACAAAGCTGGGGAAGGGCCTGATGAAGAGCGACTGAAGGAGCTGGGAATGGTTAGTCTGAAACAGAGGATGTTGAGGGGAAAACTCATTGCTCTCTACAGCTACCTGAAAGCAGGTTGTGGAGAGATTGGTGCTGGTCTCTTCTTATAGGTGAATAGTGGCAGAACAAGAGGGAAAGGTCTCAAGCTGCAGCAGGGTAGGCTTAGACTGAACATTAGGGAACATTTTTTCCCAGCAAGAGTGGTCAGGCAGTGGAATGAGCTGCCATGGGAGGTGGTGGAGTCACCCACCCTGGGTGTGTTTAGAGGTCGTTAGGATGTGGTGCTTGGGCATGCAGCCTGCAGTGAACCTTGTAGAGTAGGGTTTTGGGTTGAACTTGGTGATCCTGAGGGGCTTTTCCAACCTGAGTGTTCCTGTGATTCTGTGAAATAAGGCTGGTTCTGTGTTACATTCTTATAGATTAGTCTTTTGTGTCTGCTGGGAAAAAAAGCCCTCAAAGATGTGCCACTCATTTCCTCTGTGACATTCATGTCAGAAGATCATCTTGTAGAATTTGGGGCTTTCAAGGGCAATTACTAAACAACACTCAGCAGAGGCTCGATGAAAGCTGATTACAAGTCCTTGCTTTTAGCACTGAAGCAGAGCATGTGCTCCTGAGTGATACATTTGTGAAGCAGAAATACTGAAGGACTACAGAATTATAGGTTAATTTATGATAAAAGCTCAGGACTTGAAAAGGGAGAGTTTGTAGGGAATTATCCTCATTTAAAGAAAGGAACAGGTTCTGAATAGGTGCTTAATATGATTTTGTGTTTGCAATGATCTGCCTGGGGATTTTTCTGCTTTCTGGCATAAACCCATTAGAAAATATTTATGTAGTCAATAATACTTTCCTAGCTTAGAACTTTGGCTGTTTGTGTTATGAGATAGTTGGGTATACATTTTAACTATGTCCTCCAATCTTTCAGGCCTATGGCAGACACAGATTTCTGCTATTAATCTAAAAAGCTGATGATAATAGGGGAAAAAAATATAGCTCAAAAGTTAGAGAAAGTGTATAATTTATTAGTAGAATTCTTCTATACTTTTGGAAAGGTTTCTGTAATGTGTATTTTTTTTAAGGTAATGGGAATAAAAAAATCACAAACAACAAAACAAACAGTTAAAACAAGTTTGTTTATTTTTCAGAATGGGAGTATTAAATTTTAATCCACTCTCACCCTAGAAAGAAAACCAAATAACTAACATTGTATTGAAACTGAAAATGTTTTTTAAGAGCAGTCTGTTAACTTTTGTATTAGAAAAGCAGTTAAATGCCAGTCCCATGTTCATCCCTTTGCATTCTCTGCAACATATGACACTATTAGATTCCCTCTTCTCCCCTAGAAAGTCTCTGTGTTCAAGGTGCTTAATGATTCTTCTCCAGATTATCTAACAAAAATTTAGATTTCTGAGAAAAGACTTCTGCTTGGAACTTCAATCCTCTAGTGCAGTGTGGTTTCCCAGAGTAAAGGGAAAGTTAATGCAATTGGGAAAGGTGGTTTGCTGGCCAGCCTATAAGTTTGAAATGAGCTGTCTTTGGAATCATAGGATCATAGAATTGTTTTCATTGGAAAAGACCTCTAAAATCATCAAGTCCAACCAGCAACCTAATCTAAACCATGTCCCAAAGTGCCATGTCCACACATTTTTCTGAATGCCTCCAGGGATGGGGACTCCACCACCTCCCTGGGCAGCCTGTTCCAATCCCTGACCACTCTTGTAAAAAAGAATTTTTCCTCATATCCAACATAAACCTCCCCTGGCACAACTTCAGGCCATTTCCTCTCCTTCTATTACCTCATACTAAGGAGAAGAGACCAACTCCACCTCACTGCAGCCTCCTTTCAGGTTGTAGAGACCACTGAAGTCTCCCCTCAGCCTCTTCTTCTCCAGACTAAACACCCCCAGTTCCCTCAGCTGCTCCTCACCAGCCCTGTTCTCTAGACCCCCACCAACTTTCCTGTCCTTTCCTGGATGCGCTCCAGCCTTTCCGTGTCCTTCTTGCAATGAGGGGCCCAAAACCGAACCCAGTATTTGAGGTGTAGCCTCACCAGTGCCAAATACAGAGGAACTCCCATTTTTAGCTAAATTTCTTTGACTTTGCAAACTTAGTTTTCATTTGATAAATTTCTTTCCCTGGGGAAAAGAAAGAAATTTTAAAAAACCCTGTGAGATGGATGTGCATTGCAAATTGTAATGAATTATTGAGAAGAACGTGGTGTAACACCAGGTTCTGTGATAGGTGGATTCCATAAGTATCTCTTTCAATTCCCAGCTGAAACCTGATGGTGATTATTTTGAATTTTAATCTGCCTTTATGTTATATATTACTTAATGATGCATAGCCCTTACAAATGAGTTATTGAATACGAATAGTGAGTGCCTAAGCACCAACTTAACTTCCTGTCCTCCTGTTGTTTTTTTTCATGCTTTCTTACTTTGGATTCCTTCCTATTATACATCTGCTATGTATCTTTTAGGACACACCTAAGTTCATTATGTCACATATCTGGAAATTAGTTAGCCCATTAGTCATCATGCAGATCAGCACTGACTAATTTTGATCCCCTCCCTTTCTGCCTGCGATCTCTGGTTGTATATTGTAAACTGTTTGGGAGAGAAATTGTCTCTTTGTTATGTATTAGTAATAGTAATTTGGATTCTGCTCCATGGCGGGCTGATCTGAGGGGGCCCTGCTCCATGGCGGGCTGATCTGAGGGGGCCCTGCTCCATGGCGGGCTGATCTGAGGGGGCCCTGCTCCACGGCGGGCTGATCTGAGGGGGCCCTGCTCCACGGCGGGCTGATCTGAGGGGGCCCTGCTCCACGGCGGGCTGATCTTGGGGGGGTCCGNTCTGAGGGGGCCCTGCTCCATGGCGGGCTGATCTGAGGGGGCCCTGCTCCATGGCGGGCTGATCTGAGGGGGCCCTGCTCCATGGCGGGCTGATCTGAGGGGGCCCTGCTCCATGGCGTGCTGATCTGAGGGGGCCCTACTCCATGGTGGGCTGATCTGAGGGGGCCCTGCTCCATGGTGTGCTGATCTGAGGGGGCCCTGCTCCATGGCGGGCTGATGTGAGGGTGCCCTGCTCCATGGCTTGGGGTTCTAAGAGTTATCACAGCCCGAGTCTACACATCAGATTGGACAAGAGACCAACTACCCATAACTGTTCATGGAAAGGAAAAGTTTCATTGTCTGACTGCTACTTTCACACAGCAAAGAGCACAGTAGGGCTGTGTGTGTTAGACTCCTCAGACCCTGGAGTGTAGGGGTGTGGAGGGGAAGGAGAAAACCTCCCTGTCGTAACTGAACTGCTGGGACTCACCTGGCAGCTGATCTAAAACCAGGACACACATTCTGAGTGTTCCTACTAGATGTTAGATTGCTGAATGTTTGGATGCAACTTCAGAGGTTTACTTCCAGCTGCTCTTTCACATTGATACTTGTTTTATAGAAATAGAAATCTACTTATACAAACCTTAACAACTATATTGTTTGCTCTTCAGGAATATAAGTTGGCAGTATCACAGTGCTATGGAAGATACCTTCAGCAGTTCATTTCAGTAAACCTTGATGATGTCATGGATGATGTGGAGCGATTTAAATTCACCTTTTTCCCAAATGGTTTCAGAGACAAGAATGCAGCACTTACGGTAGGTTGTTGGTTGCTTGGTTTGTCAAAGGCATTCAGTGATTAAAAAAAGAAATAAATTCTATTTTATCCTCCAAAAGTGTGCTTCATATTATTTAAATGTTAATAGTAACCAGTCATTGAGTTGGAAGGAATCTTGTCCAGCACCCCTAGAGGTTGAGGGAGGTGATTCTCTCCCTCTACTCCACTCTGGTGAGACCCCACCTGGAGTACTGTGTCTAGTTCTGGAGCCACTATTACAGGAAAAATCAGGCTGTGCTGGGATGTGTCCAAAGAAGGGCTATGAGGATTATCAGAGGGCTGGAGCACCTCTCTGATGAGGACAGGCTTAGAGAGTTGAGGTTGTTCAGTCTTGAGAGGAGAAGGCTCCAAGGAGACCTTATTGCAGCCTTCCAGTACCTGAAGGGGGCTACAAGAAAGCTGATGAGGGACTTTTAGGAGGTTGGGTTGTGATAGGGACTGGGGAGGATGGAGCAAAACTAGAAGTGGGTAGATTCAGACTGGATGTTAGGAAGTAGTTCTTCAGTGTAAGGGTGGTGAACTCCTCACCAGAGAGTGGTGAGACACTGGAACAGGTTGCCTAGGCAGGTGGTGGAAGCCTCATCCCTGGAGGTGTTTAAGGCCAGGTTGGATGTGGCTCTGAGCAACCTGATCTAGCATGAGTTGTCCCTGCCCATGGCACAGAGGTTGGAGCTAGATGATCCTTGAGGTCCCTTTCAGCCCTGAAAAATCTATGATTTCATGATTCTATGACAAGTCAACCTAAAAAAGCCAATTTTCTCTGAACAGGTTATTGTGTAACTGTCTGCAGCAACATTTGCTCTGAAATAGTTGCCATTAACCACCGTCAGGATAGGGGCAAAAATTTGATAACTGGCCTGCAGTTGTAGAGATTTCTGTATGCTGTGATGGAAGAACTGGGCAGAGTGCAGGAGAATTAAAACTTTGCACTGCCATTTGTAACATAGGAAGAAGTTCTTTACAATGATGTGATGGTTTGGGAGTTCCCTGCCCCCCCACACTTTGTAAAATCACCCAGACTAGACTCAGCCAGCTGGAAGTTAAGGACTGAAGCTCTATTTACAGCTTAGCACAATATACAAGCAGATATATACACAATAGACAGGAATATTTACAGAAATATACAAGTTGAAGGTAATACAGNGCAAAAGTACTGCATATAAAAAAAGCTCATGACACAGTGGTAAAGCAGCATGGCATTACCATCAGTAGCTTATTTGCTCACTATTAGCATAAGAGGCAAAATGCTGAGTAGTTTTGTAAGTACCCTAAGCTGAGGGAAGCTAAGTGACCTTGAATATGTTGTTAATTGCTCATCCAGGTAGGGTCTTGTGACTTCTATCCACGGAAGAAAGTGTTTCAGTATAGGAGGGATGCTAAAAGCATGTTAGATTTTACCTTAGGCAGTTCTTTACAGAGAAACTCTATTTTTGGTACATGGTGGATTAATGCAAGGTTCCCTGCGATCAGGAACTGCAGAAGGGAACCGTAGGCATCTCCTGTGTATTAAGCCAAGCAAATTTATATTCCTGTTGTCAGACTTAGATTGCAAATAGGTGTTCTGGGAGGAGAAAAAAGAGGACAGCTTGCTTAGAAGTTTGAAGCAGATGTCATGATAGAAGAAATACTCTGGGTTTNCAAAGAGTATGTTCATACATTTTAGTTTGGGTTTTAAAAATTGCTTTCTAAATAAATTTGAAGTGCCAGAGATGGTTTCTCCTGTTTTCTATATGACTTTGAAGCCATCCTGGTGCCAGATGTCATCACATGTCTCTGCTAAAATGCTTATTCTGCAGCTTGGCCTTTAGACACTGATGTATCCCTAAATTTCAAGGTGTGGAATCTTAGTTTGGCAGTGATCTGTACAGTTGGGAAGCAATAATGACAATGTGTCAAATGATTACACCTGAAGGCTTTATATGTGTATTTTTTCCAAGTTTCCATGGTTAGCTTTTAGGGTTTTTAAAATGTAATGCTAAGGAAATCACAGAAATGGAGTTCCAGGCCATGAAACTTCTGGCTTCAGTGAATTAACTGGGGGGTAAAAAAAAATAAAAATCAATTATTATCAGGTTAGTAGGCTTCTGAGAGGGACTGAGTGGCTGTGTCCCACTTTGTTTTCTCACATCCTGGTTTGTTCAGAGGACAATGTATTCCAGACAGGACTGAGATCACAGCTGTGTTGGTGATTACAAGGAAGAGAAAATTAACATGTGAGCTAGAAATAAGTCTTAAGAGGAGCACCTGAGGGAGCTGGGGTTGCTTAGGGTGAAGAAATGAGGCTGAGAGGGCACCTTCTCACTCTGCACCTACCAAAGGAGATTGTAATGATGTGGGTGTTGGTCTCTTCTCCCTATTAAGTGATAAGACAAGAGGAAATGTTTTCAAGTGGCGCCAGGGGAGGTTTTCATTTGATGTTATAGGAAATTTCTTCATTGAAAGGGTTCTCAAACGCTGACTCCTCAAGTAGGTGGCTGAATCCCCATCACTGGAAGTGTTTAAAAGATTCAGAGATAATGGTGCTAAGGGATGTGCACTTGTGGCCAGGAGGGCCAATGCCTTTCTGGGGTGTATTAGAAGGGCTGTGGCTAGTAGGTTGAGAGAGGTTCTCCTGCCCCTCTACTCTGCCCTGGTGAGGCCACATCTGGAGTACTGTGTCCAGTTCTGGGCCACCCAGTTTAGGAGGGACATAGACCTCCTTGAGAGAGTCTGGTGCAGAGCCACAAAAGTGATTAAGGGAATGGAACATCACTCTTATGAGGAGAGGCTGAGGGAGCTGAGGCTTTTTACCCTGGAGGAGAGGAGACTGAGAGGTGACCTCAGCAATGGTTATCAGTATGTGCAGGGTGAGTGCCAGGAGGATGGAGCCAGGCTCTGCTGGGTGATGCCCAATGCCAGGACAAGGGGCAATGGGTGGAAGCTGAGGCATAGGAAGTTTCATTGAAACATCATGAGGAATTTTTTTCCCCTGTGAGGGTGACAGAACCCTGGAGCAGGTTGCCCTGGGGGGTTGTGGAGTCTCCCTCTCTGGAGGTATTCAAAACCCACCTGGATGTATTCCTGT
>WBNM01040224.1:98841-115493 GCA_013399055.1 Ramphastos sulfuratus
CTTGAGTGACCTGTACTAGTGGGAGGTGTCCCTGCCTATGGCAGGGGGTTGGAACTGGATGATCCTTGAGGTCCCTTCCAACCTTATCATTCTATGATTCTATGATTTGATCTTTTCATACTGAGTGCTTTGTAATTTCCCCATGTGAAGATGAAGCATGCATCTATTCTAACTCTATGTGTTAATTTTATGTATGTCTCCACCTGTTTCAGCTCCATGCTTTGCAAGAGAGAAATATTTGCATTTATCAGATGGTTTGCAGCAGTGACAGGAGTCTCCAGAACCAGGAGTCCCTGCAGACTTGTTTCAGTGTCTTGTCCTCATTGCAACTCACTATGCAAGTGGCACTGCCTCAGGATAACTTGTGCTGGCTCATCTACAATGGTACCTCAGGCTCTCTATTTACATTTCTATGCTAAGCAAACCTATGGAGAGAAACTTTAGATCGAGTTCTTTAAGGTCAGCCTAAGGGTCATGACTATCTCTGGTTAGTCTTTAAATAAGTAAGGTTTTTTTGGTTTTTGTAATTTTTTGTTTTCTGTCATAAAAGCTTTTAAATTGAAGCTTCTACATAGTGTGGAATGCATGGTTAGAGTCTACTAATAAAATGATATCTAAGAGTATAAGAAGATCATTTTTTTGAGTGACCAGTGGTTAAAAAAAGCCTCAACAATTTTTAATCAATGAAACATTTGTTAATGGGTTTGCTTTGGCTTTTAAAAGAGGATTGCAAATCTAAGAGTAGGAAATTATTGTCTGACATTACATATTTGTATATTTTAATTCAATTTATCCTTTAATTAATAATTAAACTATTCTAAAACATATGATATAACATGAAATTAGTGTTATCTGTCAGAGCAGTACCATTTCAGACTAAGAGTCATGTGAGGTCTGTTCAGTCTGGCGAAGAGAAGGCTCCAAGGAGACCTTATTGTGGCCTTCCAGTATCTGAATGAGACTACAGGAAAGCTGAGGAGGGACTTTTTAGAATGCCAGGTAGTGATAGGACTAGGGAGAATGGAACAAAAGTAGAAGTGGGTAGATTGAGATTGAATGTTAGGAAGTTCTTCAGCTTGAGGGTGCTGAGACACTGGCACAGGTTGCCCAGGGAGGTGGTGGAAGCCTCATCCCTGGAGGTGTTTAAGGCCAGGCTGGATGTGGCTCTGAGCAACCTGATCTAGTGTGAGGTGTCCCTGCCCATGGCAGAGAGGTTGGAACTGGATGATCCTTGAGGTCCCTTCCAGTCCTGACAATTCTGTAAGAAAAGCTAATATATTTTTTCATTTTGAGAGGCTGGCGTTTGGGGATAAAAATGAGATTTTTCTGTCAGTGACTTCATGAAAATTTGATACAGTACACTTTTAATATTTCATTCTTTTATGATACTACTTTATTGTGTAGGTATTTTTGAAGCTAATATTGCCCAAGAACTTAATGGCTTTGTCTTCTCTAATTTAAAAGTACTTATAGAAAAAAGTATTTCCTTTTTTATTTTATTATTTAGCTTTATTGTTCACCCTCTGGAAATACCAACCCAGATATTAAGAAGTTTTAGTTGGTTAGCATAAGTTCCCTTGTAGGATTATAAAACTTACCTGTTCTTTGTTTTATTTTGTTCAGGTACTATTCATATTTACACCATATGCAGACATTTGATGACGAGAGGTCAATCTGCTAAGGTATGGCAAAATAAAGAGAAGCAGTTGACAAATTTACAGAAGACTGGGAAATTCACCTTATTTTGTGTGTAACACTGTGTCCTGCTCTTTCTGTTTTGTTTCCTTGGGGGAATAGAATGTCTAGATTGCAAAATAGCTGATTTCTAAGCCCTCACACCTTGATGACTCTGCTCTTTCCTCAGTCCTGGAATGGAGACCAGCATAATCTCTTGCTGGTCTTTGAGATGGGATGCATTACACTGTTTGAGAGGGTTCCAGATGCTGTTTGGCTGCTTTTATTTTATTTTATTTTATTTTTGACAACTGTATCAAGAATTGGGTTTTTTTATTTCTTATAAAGTGGAAATGCACTGACACCTGGTGGATAGGCTTTTAGTTGTAAATCCTTGACAAAAAAGAGCTGGCCTTTATTCCCTGCTCTGCTCTTTTGAAATAAAAAATGTAGTTTTTATTTCTCTGAGCTTTGTTTTTCTCTCCTACAACTTTGAACAGAGTCTGACTCAGCCTTAATCCAGTATAGTTTCTCATCCGTTGGTTATTTTAACCTTTCATTGAGCAGGAATTTATTTATATGTATATATGTGTGTGTATAATTTTTTGCTACTTTTATACAACTTTTATTGAAATCAAAACCTCCTTTAACATATTCAGGCTTTTATTATACAGCAAACAGAAGAACTGGTTGTAAGTATTTCAAATTCTTTAAATGCAGACAATCTGTATATTGACAATTTAAGACTAAAGTTGTGCATATGTTGTGTACCTCAAGGAACAGGTGATTCAAAGAAAATACAAAGGGAAGATGTTGTTCAGTCAGTTTAGTTGGGTTAATTTTTAAAATCAGACTGCTGCAATGACTGTCACAGAATGCAGAGTTTTGGAAGGGATCCTCAAAGGTCACACTACTGCAGTGAGCAGGGACATCTCCAACTAGATCAGGCTGCCCAGGGCCTCATCAAGTCTGACTTTGAATGTCTCAAGGGATGGGCCCTCAACCATCTCAGGGGCAACCTGTTCCTAAAGTTATGTTTGCCCTAAAGAGCCAAACAGAGTAGCTGAATGATTGGAAATTAAGAGCAGACTATCATCAAGGAAGGCAGACTCCAGTGCCTCCCAGATAACTTGCTAACATAGCTAAAAACTAGCTTAGAGCAAGATGATCAATACAGCTGATACAAAGGAGAGGAATAACTCTCAAGAGCATACAGAATAATAGAATTATAGAGTTTTTTGGTTGGAGAAGACCTCCAAGATCATCCAGTCCAACCACCGTGGCCATTAAACCATGTCCCCAGGTGCCATGGCCACACATTTCTTGAACACCTCCAGGGATGGTGACTCCACCACCTCCCTGGGCAGCCTCTTCCAATCCCTGATCACTCCTGCAGCAATGCAATTGTTTCTATTCTCCAACATAAGCCTCCCCTGGCAGGACATCTTTCATAGTGACAAGGCTGTAGTAAACTGGAGTGGTTAAGGTAACTTGGGGACTGAAATAGAAAACTTGACCACAATTTTGGATGGGAAAACCCTGGTAATATGAAGGAGGAATGCTTGGCAGTTAAAAAACATATTAAAAATAAATACAATTTCTATGGCTTTTTCTTTAACTTTCTCTATTTGTCCTACTAAGTGAGAGTAAGTCTTTGAGTCCTTTAGTTGAAATACAATCACTCTGAAACTGGATTTCTTCAATACAGGTTCTGGAATACTTACTGTGGGCCAGTATATGTATGGAATCATCCATCCCACTCTTATCTGTACACTATTTGACCTGGAGAGCCACTCTCTATGCTGCAGTTTCTCAGTGTTATTTTGACTGCCAAGCCAGCATTCATGGAGAGGTATTCTGATTTACCAGATTTTCTACTGATTTACTGCTTCAGATCAGATTGTGTGGGAGTTCTGCCCACATTCCAAAATTTAGCTGTGAAGTAGAGATGTATTTCCACATAGAATCATAGAATGATAGGGGTTGGAAGGGACCCCCAGAGATCATTGAGTCCAACCTCCTTGTTAAAGCAGGATCACCTAGGGCAGGCTGCACAGGAATGTACTTAAACAGGTCTTGAAAGTCTCCAGAGATGGAGACTCCACAACCCCTCTGGGCAGCCTGTTCCAGGGCTCCAGCACCCTCACAGCAAAGAAGTTTCTCCTCATGTTGAGGTGGAACCTCCTGTGTTCCAGCTTGCACCTGTTGTTCCTTATCCTATCACTGGATAGCATTGAAAAGAGCCTAGTCCCTTCCTGACACCCACCCCTCAGATATACATAGATATTAATAAGATCCCCTCTCAGCCTTCTCAAGATGAAACATGTGAGTAACCAATTCAAAGCTAAATGTACCTTGTTACACATTCACAGTCACAGACTTGTAGCATTAAGTAGTGGTCAGCCTCCATGCATACATACACAAGGTATTTTGTAAAGGTTTTCTTTTCCACTTCAGATTTTGTTCATGACCTGGCTTTTATTGCAGATCTTTGCACTTCTCTGAAGGAAAGGATGATAGGATTCTAAAATCAAATAGCAAGTTCCAATATACTGAATCATAGAATTGTCAGGGCTGGAAGGGACCTCAAGGATCATCCAGCTCCAACCCCCATGCCATGGGCAGGGACACCTCACACTAGATCAGGTTGCCTAGAGCCACATCCAGCCTGACCTTAAAAACCTCTAGGGATGGGGCTTCTACCACCTGCCTGGGCAACCCTTTCCAGGCTATCACCACCCTCATGCTGAAGAACTTCGTAACATTCAGGCTGAATCTACCCACTACTAGTTTTGCTTCACTCCCCTAGTCCTATCAGTACCCAACCTTCTAAAAAGTAGCCCCCTTCAGATACTTGAGGGCCACAATATAATTTTTAATTACTATGTTTTTTACATTTAAAAATTAAAATATTTAATTAAAAAATGTTTAAATGCTAAAGCCCAGAATATATACATTTTAAATTTTGTTTTTAATGCTTTGGACAGGCATTTGCTCGCCGTGGTTTGATTAAAATTGATGAACTGAAGCAGTTAGAAAGCATCAGTTCTTCAGCACCAAATTCAGAGACAAAGAAGATTTTTAGAGAGGCAACTCTAAAGGTATCAGTCTACCATTCATTACAAACAGTTTTACAATCTTTACGAGCAGAACAGGTGACCAAAGTTATTTAATTGCTTTCTTCTTCACATCAGATGTCGGTAATGGTTTTCAAGAGAGCAGTGTTTGAATCTAGAAGAAAGCCAATAACCTACCATCAACCTAAGTTAAGAGATAACCTGAAAAAAGCACCAAATGTAAGTCTGGCATTTTGTATAGTGCTTTCCTTTGCTTGCTCCTTGTGTGTGATGGATATGTGATGTAATTCTGCTGGATAAAGCATTGGCTTGATGAAAGAGCCCCAAGGGTGGTAGTCAATGGAGTTAAATCCAGCTGGGGCCAGTCACAAGTGGTTTTCCTCAGGGCTTAGTCTTTATTGATGACCTTGATGAAGACACAGGGTGTGTCAGCAGTAATTTTGCAGATGACACCAAGTTGGGTGGCAGTGTTGATCTGCAGGAGGGTAGGGGGGCTCTACAGAGGGACTTGGATAGATTGGATCCATGGCCAAAGTCAATGGCATGAGCTTCAGTAAGGCCAAATGCCAGGTCCTGGACTTGGGCAACAACAACCCCAAGTGATGCCACAGGCTTGGGGCAATGTGGCTGAAGAGCTACCTGGCAGAAAGGGACCTGGGGGCAGTAACAGACAACTCAGTATGACACAGCAGTGTGCACAGGTAGCAAAGAAAGCAAATGGCATCCTGATTGGAATTAGAACTGCTGTGTCCAGCAGGGATAGGGAGCTGATGGTCCTGCTCTGGTGAGGCCACATCTTGAGTGTTGTGTTCAGTTTTGGGCATCTGTTGGGGAGGGGTAATTAGGTACTGCGAGACGATATTATAAAAATATTAATATATAATTTATTAATATTAAACAATCGGAACTCGCACCACCCCCTACCACCATTTAATAATAACAATAGTAACAGGCTCTTTGCAACGTTAGGAAACTATGTACAGGTTATAACAGGATCTGGNGGGCCCTGCACAAGGCAATCATGTGCCCCCTAGCAACCACAGGTGATGGACAGACCCCGGACCCCAGACTTAGTGGCGCCAGGTCCTTTGTCCCCTTTCCCGCGGTTGCTCTCTCCCCAAAACAGCAGAAAAACATGTCTGCACAAGCCAGGACATGTACAAGCCCAAGAGACCTGTTTAGGCCTACCACGACAGCATCTCAGTACAAGAAGTGTGTGGAGGTGCTGGAGTGAGTGCAGAGGAAGGCAAGGAAGCTGGAGAAGGGCCTGGAGAATAAATCTGATGAAAAGCAATTGAGGGAACTGGAGCTGGTTAGTTTGAAGAAGAGGAGGCTGAGAGGATACCTCATGGTTGTCTACTTCTACCTGAAAGGACATTGTGGAGAGGCTGCTGCTGGTCTCTTCTCACAGGTAATGGGAGACAGAACAATGGGGAATGGCCTCAAGCCGAGACTGGGAAGGTTTAGATTGGACATCAGGAAACATTTTTTTCCCAGCACGTGGTCAGGTATTGGAATGGGCTGCCCAGGGAGGTGATGGAGTCACCAATCCTGGGTGTGTTTAAGTCATTTGGATGTGGTGCTTGAGGGATATGATTTAAGGGTAAACTTTGCAGAGTAGGGATATTGATTTGACTTGGTGATCCTGGAGGGTCCTTTACAACTGGAATGTTTCTGTAATTAATACACATGGTGCTCCTCACAAGGAGGAAGTCTCATTCTTTCAGTTTCATAGGTAACATAATTTATTATCAAAACTGAGAACAAACTAGAAAGGTTCTACCCCCCTTCTCAGGGCCACATAAAGCTGGTTGTCCAAGACCATATGCAGGCTTTTGAATATCTCCAAAGATGGAGACTCCACAACCTCTCTGGGTGACCTGAAACATCAATGGATTATAAGCAACACTTCCAAGTGCTGTATCTCATATTCACTTTATGGATGGCAGAGGTTTGGTAGCCATCTAAGCAGAACATTGAAATAAGATTTGAAAGTACTTCCTTACCTAGCTCTATGATTTCTTAGCTGTCAATAGCCAAATATATTTTGTGTGTGTTCCACCTTGTATTTTTATGTTCTGCTGTTTGAAATGTGCACGTGAGAGAATACAGCAGTGTTCACAGGATCACAGGATGTCAGGGGTTGGAAGGGACCCAAAGAGATCATCCAGTCCAACCCCCCTGCCAGAGCAGGACCAGACAATCTAGCTCAGGTCACACAGGAACACATCCAGACAGGCCTTCAAAGGCTCCAGAGAAGGAGACTCCACAACCTCTCTGGGCAGCCTGTGCCAGTGTTCTGGGACCCTTAGAGCAAAGAAGTTCACCCTTGTGTTGAGCTGGAACCTCCTGTGCTGCAGCTTACATCCATTGCTCCTTGTCTTACCCCAGGGAGCAGGTGAGCAGAGCCTGTCCTCCCCCTTCCTGACCCCCAGCCCTCAGATCTTTATAAACCTTTATTAAATCCCCTCTCAGTCTTCTCTTGTCCAGACTAAAAAGCACCAGGTCCCTCAGCTTTTCCTAACTAGACAGTGTTCCAGTCTCCTAATCATCCTTGTAGCTCTCCCTTGGACCCTTTCCAGCAGGTACCTGTCCCTCTTAAACTGGGGAGCCCAAAACTGAAGGCAGTACTCAAGATGAGGTCTCACTAGGGCAGAGTAGAGGGGGAGGATAACCTCCTTGGATCTGCTGGACACGCTCTTCTTAATGCACCCCAGGATCCCATTGGCCCTCTTGGCCACAAGGACACATTGGTGTCCCATGGATAACTTCTTATCCACCAGCACTCCCAGGTCCCTCTCCACGGGGTTGCTCTCCAGTGTTTGCTTTCACTGCAGTGCTGACAATCCAGAACTTTCTCTGATTTTCTGCTGAGTGCATAGAACTTAGCTCCTTATGATCAAGGAGGGATCCAGGTGGCTTTAAATTATGTAGACTGAATACTCTCAGCCATCATTTCTATTGTATTGTTTTCTAGGTAAAACACCAAGCAGCAATGCATCTGTTTG
This sequence comes from Ramphastos sulfuratus, assembly GCA_013399055.1. Lineage (NCBI taxonomy): Eukaryota > Metazoa > Chordata > Aves > Piciformes > Ramphastidae > Ramphastos > Ramphastos sulfuratus. The sequence continues at coordinate 106,601 of WBNM01040224.1, forward strand.
CTGTGAAATGATGACACTTCTTAAGTACTGTGCCCACTTAACATGAGTCCTTTGAAGCATGACATAGATAACAACAATCTATTCTACAGGATATTGTGTTTAAATATGCTTGCTGGCAGAGAACTCTTTGGAAAGGAATCTCGCCTTATTGTCACTTGGTTCAGACATGGACCAGGCTTACATTGCCCTTTCTTCCTCAGCTGCCAAGGTCTTGCACTGTGACCAAACAGCTGCTTGCAGAAATGTTTGATGGTGTGGCTGCTCAGTTCCTTGCCATCCTGGAAGCTCTGTCTGATAGCAGCAGGTGTCTCTTGCAGCCTTCCTCATCTCTTCCTGATGAAACTGAAATTCATGATGTCCTTTCAGAACTGTTTTTTGCAGGCCTGGAAATCCTCTCAGGTAACTTTTTTTTTTTTTTTTTTTTTCGGGGTGGATTATACCTATAAATAATCAGAGATTGTTTTAGTTGGGAAGTGCCCTAAAGTATCATCTAGTTCCCCCCCCCTCCCATAGGCAGGGACACCTCCCACTAGAACAGGTCACTCAAGGCCTCATCCAACCTGGCCTTGAACACCTCCAGGGAGGGAGCAGCCACAACCTCCCTGGGCAGCCTGTGCCAGTGTCTCACCACCCTCACTGGAAAGAACTTCTTCCTAACATCCAGTTTCAATCTCCCTTTTGCCAGTTTAAACCCTTTACTCCCCGTCCTGTCATTACAAGACCTTGTCAATGGTCCCTCCCCAGCCCTCCTGTGACCCCCTTCAGATACTGAAAGGCCACTCCAAAGTCTCCTTGAAGTCTTCTCTTCTCCAGGCTGCAGAACCCCAACTTTCATAGCAGATCTGCTCCAGCCCTCTGAGCATCTTTGTGACCCTCTTCTGGACTTGCTAAGGGGATATTTTGTTAAATAATATGTAGAAATTAAACACACTTCCAAATGATATTTTCTTGAAAAGATTATTGATTGGAATATTAGAAATCAAGTGCAATATAAATTGATTTAAGAAATTGTCTGTATTAAAGGTGGAGTGAGCAGTACAGATACTCATGGAAGTCATCGCACCGCTTGCTTTTGTGTAATTAATGCATCATCAACCCTTCTACAGTTGATACTAAGAGGTAAACCAGCTTTGAATTTTCAGAGGGTTCTGTGCCAAGTGATGTGAATGTTGGGTGAACAGATTTAGCTTTCATGTTAGCAGCAGTTCTGTTCATAAAAGGATTGCTAAATGCTGGTCTCTGTGTGACCAGCTGGTACCGGTCTCTTCTCACAGGTAATTGGAGACAGAACAAGGGGGAATGGCCTCAGGCTGAGGCTGGAGAGGTTTAGATTGGACGCTAGGAAAAAGTTTTTCAGAGAGAGAGTGGTCAGGGACTGGAAAGAGCTGCCCAGGGAGGTGGTGGAGTCACCCACCCTGGAGGTGTTTAAGGGTGGTTTGGATGTGGTGCTTAGGGATATGGTTTAAGGTGAGTGTTGTAGAGTAGGGTTCTAGGTTGGACTTGGTGACCTTGAGGGGCTTTTCCAACCTGGATGATTCTGTGACTTGCTTGTTTTGATATTAAGGCATTCTGTATGTGTGTATATCAGATCAAATATTTTTGTCATCACTGCAGGAGAAGATGAAGTGTCTGGAGATGCTGCTGTGAAATTCATAAAATTAGCTTTCAGTTATGAAGAGTGGGATGTGTTTGATTCTGCTCTTGAATTGGCTGACAATTTTTTTCAGGTAATCTGGATGCTATTTAAACATTCTTTATGTCATCTTTTCTAAGGAATATTATTCAAAGTGCTTATTTTAAAGACAAATTTCTAATGTTTTGGGGTTTGTTTTTTTTTTTTAAATCACAACTAGGCTCAAGATGATCCAATATGGAAGAAGGCTGCAATGGAACTCAAACTTCTCAAACTGATGCGACCTTTACTGCTTCCAAGAAAACTTAAACATAACGTTGCTGTGAGTGAGAAGAGTAGCAAAGAAGCTAAGCTTCCTCACGATTCTGAAAAGAAGCAAGAAGTTAGAAGTGAGTGCTGTTCAACTATAGCTATCTTTCTGTATTTCAATTATTTTTGCAGCAAGAAATTCTGTTTGATATTTTAAAACTCTAATCTGGTGCACGTAGCACTCTGGCAGTAGAACAAGCAATTGAGAAACTGCCGCCTACTGAATTTTGTCCCTTTTTCATCTGCCAAAACATGACTCCATATCTTTTCCCTCAAGTGTGAAAGTGTGTGATGTATGTTAGACATGCCATCAAGCTCATGGAATCACAGAATGGCTTAGGTTGGAAGTGACCTCAGAGATCAGGTACTTCAACCCCCCTACCCATGGGCAGGGACACGTCTCAACTAGATTAGGTTGCTCAAGGACTCATCTAACCTGGCCTAGAACACCCCCAGGCAGCAGGCATCCACAGCCTTCCTAGACAACCTATTCCAGACTCCCACCACCCTCACGCTGAAGAACTTCTTCCTAAGATCCAGGAGTCTGCTTTTCCTCAGCTCCAAACCATTCCCCTTTGTCCTGTGTCCCAGGTTGGGAACTATAGGGTTAAAAAAGTCCTCCAAGGACTAGAAGATTGTTATTCCATCCCATAATTCTGCTATCTCTTCATAAACTCACATCGAGGCAGCTCGTTCTCCTTTCCTCCCCCTCCAGCCTTGTGTCGGGCAGGAGCTGCGTTATCGGGACAAACATGTAATGATAGGCCTGGTTTGGGGCCTCTAGAGGCTGTGCTTAGGCCTCTTGGATGGCAGAGGCATGGGGAGGGGGGAGGATTGGAGCACTGGGGATGATAGATTTAGTTTTGGGTTGGGAAAAAAACTCAGGGGGTTTGCTTATGGATTCTATATTTGCTTTGTAATTTCTATCTGCAACACTCTCTCCAAATATAATTCTGTTTTTTTCTCCAATTCGTTTGAGAGCTTCACTCTGTTGGCTCTTTAAACCCACTACATCCTGTCTCTAGACAGGACCTTATGAAAAGTCCCTCTGCAGCCTTCCTGTAGGATCCCTTCAGCTATTGGAAGGCAGCTCTAAGGTATCCCCTGGAGTCTTCTCTTCTCCAGACTGAACAACCCCAGCTCCCTCAGCCTATCCTCATAGCAGAGGTGTTCCAGTCTTTGAACCACCTTTGCGGCCCTTCTCTTGACTTGCTCTGACAGCTCTGTGTCCTTCTGCTGGAGACACCAGAACTGGATGCAGTATTCAAGGTGGGGTCTCAAGGGTTGTATGATGACATATAAAATCAATGAGTGAAACAAACCTGTTTGACTTTCTTTCATCTGTTCTTCATTTGTTTAAAATTTATTGGCATTGAAGCCAGAAAAACTTACTAAAGGACATGTCATTCCTAATCTGTGAACTTCCCAAAAATCTCTAAATCCCTTAAAAACCTTCTGTTTCCAAACCCAGAGATGCTCACTTTTCACAGAAATGAATAAATTTGGGAGTATGTTCCCCTTGTATTTACTGTTTCTCAGACCATATAATCAGCTGGCATAAATTGGTTAATCAATATACTCAGATGTTTTCAACAAGAGTTTGAGTTCAACAATAAGTTTGCAACAAGAAATAATATATTGTCTTTTTTTTTTTTTTTTTTTAATATATATATCTAATGCAGAGGATTCCCTAAAGCATGGAGAGCCTTCTCATGATCTTATTGTTTTGGCAACAACAGTGTTTTCCTGTGTCTCCATATGTCATGAGGTAATAGAATTTGAGACATTCCTTCTCAATCCTTCCGCCTGTAAGGAATTCATATAACTGCAGACCAAAGGAATCAGTTGCATGTGTTGCTTTGTTTGTTTGTTTTTAATTGGTGGTATGTAGTCAGCCCACTTTTAAATATGTTTAAAAGATATGAAGCCTATTTGGAAAACCACAGGGCTAATTGCTGCTGATCAAGCAGAGATCAAATGTCTCTAAGTATATCAGATTTAGGTGGGCAAATATGCTCAGCTGTAGCAAAGACTTCTGCAGTATTTATAGAAGTGGGAGCACTTACCCTAAGGAAGGAAAATGCCTTTAGAAGAGCAGCATGTCTGCAATTTAAGGTAAATTTCCTACTGCAAATAAACAAGTAGCAGAAACAACAACACCAGAGTGAGATATTTTTGTGCTGAAGTCTCTGGTATGGAATAACCCCATTAGAGATCTGATGATTTATTCCCAGAGGAATCACTTCTAGCTTACTTGCTCAAGCTGAGATTTGCTTTCATGTGCTACTGAGGGGATTAAAAAGCCTCTAAACAGTGCAAAGCCTCTTGTATCACTTACATTAACATAATTTCTGATCCAAAAGACTAATGAAAAAATTTCCTTAGAAAACCTCTGTCCTGCTAATTGGTTTCAGATAAACTCAGACTGGGACAATATTCAAATTATCTGAGGCATCCACTTTTTTATTAGCTCTAGTGGTGTATTTTCAGTCAAAATAGCTTGCTTGTGAGGGGTGGTTATACCCTTAGACAAAAAGATTTGGTTTGTTTCCATGACCACTGTCTCATGAAGGTGAATTATCTGGATTTAAACTCTTCTGGTTTTACCCTTACCCACAAATCTCCTCTGTACCTCCTCAGCCCAGGGAAGGAAGGCAAATCCCTTGATTATCAGAGAATTCATTGATGGCAAAGTTAGATCACAGAATCATGGAATGGGTTAGGTTGGAAGGGACCTCAAAGCTCATTCAGTTCCAACCCCCTGGCATAGGCAGGGACACCTCCCACTAGAACAGGTCACTCAAGGCCTCATCCAACCTGGCCTTGAACACTTCTAGGGAGAAAGCAGCCACAACTTGCCTGGGCAACCTGTTCCACTGTTTCACTACCCTCCCTGGAAAGAACTTCTTCCTAACATCCAGTTTAAATGTCCCCTCTGCCAATTTAAACCCATTACTCCTCATCCTGTCATAACAAGATTATATAGCTGAGTCCATCTAATGGCTTGCTGCTGTGAAATGAGTGGCAAAAGTCATCTTGATTTACTTATTTTTCCAGCCTCTTTTTCTCCCCCTGCTTCTCAATATCAATATCCCTGAAATCTCCTAGTGTACAGAGTGTACACATAGTAAGGCTTGAGTTTCACTGCACCTGAGATGCCAGTTCAACTCTGATATGAATGGCCATAAAGATGTGCACTGATCCCTAATCACCATTCAAAATGAGTTTAACGGTGTAAATGCCTTTAAACTGTCTTAAAAACAGAGTTTTGAATTTATTAATTGTTCTCTTTACCAGATAGAGAGGTGTTTTAACATTTCTTTGCATTGTTAGATAATTCATTCCAAGCTTTTTTCCAGTTGTTGAAGTTGCTCTTCTCTGCTCCCTCATCTGAGGTGCACCAACAGCCTATGGGATGCTGTCGATGCAGAATCAAATCTACTAATTTAGCTTTTCTTCTGCAAGTATTTAAATACTGTAATAAAACTCCTCAGACTGTTAAATTCCATTACTTATTTTCCCCAGAATGTATTAACTGCTACACCTTTTTACAGACAGTTAACAGCTTGTCTCTCCCAGGTAATCATAGAGCTGTTTTGGTTGGAAATGATCTCTAAGAGCATCAAGTCCAACCGTCAACCTAATCTAAACCATGTCCCAAAGTGCTGTGTCCACAGGTTTCTTGAACACCTCCAGGGATGGAGACTCCACCACCTCTCTGAGCAGTTTGTTCCAATGCCTGACCACTCCCACAGGAAGGAATTTTCTCCTCGTATCCAACCTAAACCTCCTCTGGCACAATTTTAGGCCATTTCCTCTTGTTCTATTGTCTGTTATACTGTGGAGAAGAGCCTAACCCCCCCCTCACTGCAACCTCCTTTCAGGGAGTTGTCAAGACCACTGAGGTTTCCCCTAATCCTTCTCTTTTTCCAAAGTAAACACCTCCAGTTCCTTCAGCTGCTCCTTCCCAGCCCTGTTCTCCAGACCCTTCCCTAGCTTTGTTGCCTTTCTCTGGACATGGTCCAGCCCTTCAATGTCCTTTGTGCAGCTAGAGGCTCAAAACTCTACCCAGTATTTGAGGTGCAGCCTCACCAGTACTGAATACAGCAGCATGATTGTTCCCTACCCATGTTGGTCACAGCATTGCTGATCCAGGCCAGGATGCTGTTGGTCTCCTTGCCCACTTAAGCACACTGATGACTCATGTTCAGTTGGCTGTCAGCCAGCAGCCCCAAGTGCCATTTTTCTGCCAAGTGACTTTCCAGCCACTCTGCCCCAAACCTGTATCTCAGTGCCTTCCTTGTCTGTATTACTTTTAAGATCTTGACAACAACAACAACAAAACAAAAACAAAAAACAAACAAACAAAACCCCAAAACAAAAAAAAACCCCAAAAAAATAAACAAACAAGCAAACAACTTCTAAAATCACTTGTATTTTAGAAGTTGTTTGTCATAGGGATCAGTGCTGGGCCCAGTCCTGTTTAATATCTTCACTAATGATCTGGAGGAGGGAATTGAGTCCACTATCAGTAAGTTGGCAGATGACACCAAGCTTGGAGCAGGTGTGGATCTGTTAGAGGGCAGAAGGGCTCTGCAGAGGGACCTGGATAGGCTGGACAGATGGGCACAGTCCAATGCCAGGAGTTTTAACAAGTCCAGGTGCCAGGTTCTGCATGTTGGCCCCAACAACCCCCTGCAGTGGTATAGGTTGGGGACTGAGTGGCTGGAGAGCAGCCAGGCGGAAAGGGACCTGGGGGTACTGGTTGACAGCTGACTGAACATGAGCCAGCAGTGTGGCGAGAAGGCCAATGGCATCCTGGCCTGTATCAGAAATAGTGTGGCCAGCAGGATGAGGGAGGTTATTCTGCCCTCATACTCGGCACTGGTGAGGCCACACCTTGAGTCCTGTGTCCAGTTCTGGGCTCCTCAGTTTAAGAAAGATATTGAGGTGCTCAAACACGTCTGGAGAAGGGCACCAAGGCTGGGAGGGGGCTGGAGCACAGCCCTGTGAGGAGAGGCTGAGGGAGCTGCAGGTGTTCAACCTGGAGAAAAGGAGGCTCAGGGCAGACCTCATTGCTGTCTACAACTACCTGAAAGGAGGTTGTCACCAGGTGGGGTTGGGCTCTTCTCCTAGGCACTCAGTGCCAGAACAAGAGGACATAGTCTCAAACTGCACTGGGGCAGGCTTAGGCTGGATGTTAGGAAGAAGTTCTCTCTTTGCAGCAAGAGTGATTGGCATTGGAATGGGCTGCCCGGGGAGGTGGTGGAGTCCCCATCCCTGGAGGTGTTTAAGAGGAGGCTGGATGAGGCACTTAGTGCCATGGTTTTATTAATTAGAAAGTGTTAGGTGATAAGACTGGACTCAATCTTGAAGGTCTTTTCCAACCTGGTTAATTCTGTGATTTTGTGTTGTCAGGAGAAGAGAAGCATGAGTGGTCTACCGGAAATCACCTTGAAAAATGTTTTCTTTACACTTTCAAGCTATTGTCATCCCTTCATAATAAAGCTAAACGTGGTGGTTTATTTGCTTTGAAAAATGTTGAGACTTTTTAGGTGCTGAGTGTTTTGAGAGTGTTTATATGTACATACCTGTTGCTAAATTACCTGTTTTTCTCTTTCCAGAACATCCAACCTGACATAGAAGTACTTGTTGATGTTATAATGTTTTTGTGGCAGAAGTGTAAAGAAGGACTTAAGAAAATCCAATGGAGTGAAAGTGACTGCTTAAAATCTATCCACAAATACAAAGCTTACCAAGTACTTGTTTATTATAATGTATTTTTTCTTAATAGTTTAAATGAGGTTTATTAGATTGAAGCCAAGATAAAATACTACTGTTCGAGCTAAATATATTTTCTTACAGTAAAAAGCACTGAAAATGTGAATTGTACTTGTTATTTAAGCAGACTGTGCTCCCACATGCCAATATCAGACTATCTCTTAGCCTTTTCCAATAAAAGAACCCATTTCTGCCAGTGAGCCATGGTGGAAAGAAGCTGAAATAGTGAAAACATTTGAGCTTGGTGTAAGAAGCAGCATTTGGTTTGTTGTGCTAGAAAATATCAATGTATTTCTAGATCAGTTGAAGAAAATGGCCAAAACCTTACAGCATAAGAGAAAGGAGATGGGGTTCAATAGTATTTGACTTTCAGCCTTACCTTGAACCTTTCCTGAGACTGAAAGGCTCTTGGTGAAATGCAGTCTTGTGAAGGATAATTAGAATCATACAACCACAGAATGGTCTGGGTTGGAAGGGACCTCCAAAGGTCATTTAGTCCAACTGCCTCTGCAGTAAGCACGAGCATCCTCAACTAGATCAGGTTGCTCAGAGCTTTGTGGAGCTACTTTCTCTGGGCTGCCATTTGATGCTAGTCAAACCCTTTCTGAAGGAATTAATTTTGTGCCCCTGATCTCTACAGTGAAATTATTCAGAGTCACCAAAAGGCAGTGTATGGTTACTTCCCTCTGGCCTCTTCTGTACTGCTGAAGTGGGAAGATATGGGGATAAATGAGAGGCAAAGGATCAAATTTGTGGAAGGCTTACCATGCTATGACAAAATACAAAAGTCGTGGCCAGGGAACATTCATAAACTCTTAAAAAATAATAAATAATTATAATAATGTTCTTAAAATATGTATGTATATATCTGCTCTCTGAAGAAATGGAGGCTTTGGGGAAGCTTAAATTCAACATCTAGTGGGAGGTGTCCCTGCCTATGTCAGGGATTTAGAACTAGATGATCTTTGAGGTCCCCTCCAACCTAAACCATTCTATGATTCTATGATCTTACTCTTCTGGCATGTGGAAAAGGAAGCCAAATCCAAGAAAGGAGCTGTATAGATGTTTATGAATAATTGTAAACGATTTTGAGCACAAAACCTTATCTATCTCTGTAATGGAAAAATATCTTGCAAAAATCTATTTTCATTCTTTCTTGATTCCCCCCCC